>NW_026844068.1:35000-133274 GCF_029531705.1 Pantherophis guttatus | reverse complement strand
TAGATGATAGATGATAGATAGCTGGAAAGAGAGAGAGAGAGAGAGAGGCAGGCAGATAAACAGACAGACAGACAGACAAACAGAAAGACAGACCTTCAAAGTTTTGAAAATTTTAAGATCATTCCCACATATTTCCTAAAAGGGCCTCATCATGCAATAATAACCAGAGACTTCCTTGCATTCATTTTGGCCTGAGCAAGTCAGTTCTTGGCTTTGTGATCCTTTGAAGGGGTCAAGGGATGAGGTGGGGGAGGGGCAGATCTCCATTTGCTGCATTCAGCCTGGACATCTTCCTTCAGTTCCAGAAGCTGCCACCCCAAACTTCTCCCTTGCTTTTCCAACAGCAACAGTTGTACGTCAGCTCCGATGAAGGCATCACCCAGGTCTCCTTGCACCGTTGCCACATCTACGGGACCGCCTGTGCCGACTGCTGCCTGGCCCGAGACCCTTATTGTGCCTGGGATGGCAACTCCTGCTCCAGGTTCTACCCAACGGGCAAAAGGTGAAGGAGGACAAGCCAACGGATAAGATTGGCAGAAAGAAATGTGGTTGTGGTGTTAATATTTTGTTCACGTGGCTGTGATGTAATAGCCGCACTGGCACAGTGGCTAGAGTGCAGTCCTGCAGGCTATTTCTGCTGACTGCCGGCTGCCTGCAGTTCGGCAGTTCGATTCTCACCAGGCTCAAGGTTGACTCAGCCTTCCGTCCTTCCGAGGTCAGTAAAATGAGGACCCAGATTGTTGGGGGCAATAGGCTGACTCTGTAAACTGCTTAGAGAGGGCTGTGAAGCACTATGAAGCAGTATATAAGTATAAATGCTATTCCTTCCTTCCTTCCTTCCTTCCTTCCTTCCTTCCTTCCTTCCTTCCTTCCTTCCTTCCTTCCTTCCTAGTGGTTAGAATGCAATATTGCAGGTTAACTCTGCCCACTGCCAGCAGTTCAATCCTGACCAGCTCAAAGTTGACTCAGCTTTCTATCCTTCCGAGGTTGGTAAAATGAGGACCCAGATTGTTGGGGGCAAGAGGCTGACTCTGTAAACCGCTTAGAGAGGGTCGTGAAGCCCTGTGAAGTGATATATAAGTCTAAGTGCTATTGCTAAGTTCTGTCTGTCTATCACCCATCCAATCATCCCCCCATTATCCATCTATCTATCTATCTATCTATCTATCTATCTATCTATCCATCATCTATCTATCTATCTCTATCTCTGAGTCGTGGTGGTGCAGTGGTCAGAATGTGGCATTGCAGGCTAATTCTGCCCACTGCCAGGAGTTCGATCCTGACTGGCTCAAGGTTGACTCAGCCTTCCTCCCTTCCTTCCGAAGTCGGTAAAATGAGGACCCAGATTGTTGGGGGCAATATGCTGCCTCTGTAAACCACTTAGAAAGGGCTGTAAAAGCACTGTGAAGCGGTATATAAATCTATTGCTAGTGCTATTGCTAATAGGAATGTCTTCCACTGCTTCTAAATTTTTGAAAGAGTCAGACTGCTCATCTAGAATGTTTTCCAGCAAGCGTCGTCTGTCTTGAAAGATTTTCGTTTAGAAAACGAAAGACCTGCCTGGTTTCACTGTGTTCCTATTGTTAGTGTAATGTTCTGTTCTGAAATACGATACTCGCCTGCTGCACGTTTCAGAATTTGCCAAAATGTGATCTGAACATCGAGAAATGTCTGCGAATATCTTCCAGTCCTTCACAATAGAGCTCACCATCTCCTTTTGAGTAATATTTGGGCTTGCTCTGATGGGAAAAAAGGAAACGCATAGATAATGAAGTCTGGGTTTTACATATTTAGGAAATTAATTCCTTTATCTAGTAATATATATATATAAATATATATAATTGAGAAAAATTATCAGTAACCAGCCAAGTCTGGGAGTCTAGACACCAGTAGTAACTCCTTCATGCAGACAATATTTTGTTCTGTCTCTTTTCTGTGCCCTATTGGATGCCTACAAAGTTTTGTTCCCAAAAGATGACTCCGAGGCGTTTGGATCATGGCCTCGTTGGGAAAAAGCCATCTGCGTGTTTTGCCAAATATTTTTCATGTCACGGTAATGACGTACCGATTTTCCAAGCTCTTTTTTTTCACTTTTGGAAATGGATCTTTCCATTGTTTCACGTCGACTTCTAATAGACCCCCACCAAACCCTTGTTCTTCTCTGTCTGTGATCTCTTTGAGTGGTACAAGACATGAAAAGAAAGCGCTGCGGAGAAATGCTTTAAACCCCCCCCCCCAGGTCAAATTCTTTTTAAGCGTAACAATGCTAAAAGGAAAACAAAACAAATGTTCTTTCGCGAAGAAGAAGCCAGCCAGAAATCACAATAAGAACATCAAGATTTACATGCTAAAAATCCGGTTTGTTCTGCCCCAGCTACGGACCCCAAAGAACGCAGCACACACAAAATCCGTTCAAACCTATTTTGCCCCCAACAATCTGGGTCCTCATTGGGGGCTGCCACAAAGAAGAGCTATTCTCCAAAGCTCCTGAAGGCAGGATAAGAAGCAACGGGTGGAAACTAATCAAGGAGAGAAGCAACTTAGAACTAAGGAGGAATTTCCTGACCGTGAGAACAATTGACCAGTGGAACAACTTGCCACCAGAAGTTGTGAATGCTCCAACACTGGAAGTTTTTAAGAAGAGGTTGGATAACCATTTGTCTGAAGTGCTGTAGGGTTTCCTGCCTAAGCAGGGGGTTGGATTAGAAGACTTCCAAGCTCCCTTCCAACTCTTGTTATTCTATTTTACCGACTTTGGAATGATGGAAGGCTGAGCCAACCTTTAGCCGTTCAAGATCAAACTGTTGACAGTTGACAGAGTCAGCCTGCAATACTGTATTCTAACCACTGTGCCACCATGATGTTACTGGTTGGGTAATGAAATGTCTGCAAGAAAACCACCAAGCTCAGAGAGCACCAAGGACCCCACATCCATCTTCCTCCTCCCCCTGCCCCTCCTCCTCCTCTTCCTCTTCCTCCTCTCTGCACACCTAACTCCCTTCTAGTACTGATGATGTTACCTAGTTGGGTCATAAAACATCTGCAAGAAAACCACCAAGCTCAGAGAGCACCAAGGACCCCACAGTTCTCCTCCTCCTCCTCCTCCTCCTCCTCCTCCTCCTCCTCCTCCTCCTCCTCCTCTTCCTCCTCCTCCTCTCTCTGCACACCTAACTCCCTTCTAGCACTGATGATGTTACCTAGTTGGGTCATGAAATGTCTTCAAGAAAACCACCAAGCTCAGAGAGCGCCAAGGACCCCACAGTTCAACCCTGAGCTACAAATTCTCTCTATTATCTCTATTGGCTAGTTGGTGAAATTTTGCAACTACCTAACTTTCCTTTCCCTTAATGTTGCAGGCGGAGTCGAAGGCAAGACGTGAGACATGGAAACCCCATGACTCAGTGCCGGGGATTTAACCTCAAAGGTATTTTGAAAGATGGCTGGGTTATGGAAAGAAATGGCCGGTGTTGTTTTTTTTTCTGAGTGAATCATAGTGACCGTTTCATATGCTAGTAAAAATAGCGGAGTATCCACAAACGTGTCACATTTTTCCTTCCGTTTGTGTGGTGTGTGTTTGATGGGTCGTTTCAGCTCTTGCCCTGAATTTCAGCTCTTGCCTTGAAACTTCAGTCCGTTTAGGTGTGATTCCCATTTTTTTTTTTAAAAAAAAAAAAAGCAACATGACCATTATCTGAAAAATTGTCTTATTTTGAGTATTTTCAACTCATCGTGGGGCAGTCAGCGGGATGAAAAGGAATAGACTAGTGTAGAGTAGTAGAGTAGAGTAGAGTAGAGTAGAATACTGTAGTGTAGAGTAGAGTAGACTAGAGTAGAATACTGTAGAGTAAAATAGAATAGAATAGAGTAGACTAGACTAGAGTAGAGTAGACTAGAGTAGACTAGAGTAGACTAGAGTAGACTAGAGTAGAATACTGTAGAGTAGAATAGAATAGAGTAGAGTAGAATAGAATAGAGTAGAGTAGAATACTGTAGAGTAGAATACTGTAGAATAGCATAGCATAGCATAGCATAGCATAGCATAGCATAGCATAGCATAGCATAGCATAGAATAGAATAGAATAGAATAGAATAGAATAGAATAGAATAGAATAGAATAGAATAGAATAGAATAACAGAATAGAATAGTTGGAAGGGACCTTGGAGGTCTTCTAGTCTAACCCAAGACTCAAGCAGGAAACCTGATATGAACTCTCCTTAAAAATACATACATATTTTTTTTCCTTTGGTACCCTAGAAGATTCTTTGTGCACGCAATTGTGGATGTGTTTTCTTCTTTTCAAAGCCACCAGCTACAGAATAATTAAATATGGAATTATTATTATTATTATTATTATTATTATTATTATTATTATTATTATTATTTAATCCTGCTGCATTTGAAGATTTTACCAAAAAAACCCTCTTCCTCATTAAAAAGAAAAACCCTGTGGGATATTTTTCTAGCCGGTCCTTCATTCTCTCAGACACACCCTGTGTCTCCCAGGGCTGTGGTCCTGAAGAAACAATTAAGATTAATCCCCATGAAAGCTTCTTTGAGCTCCTGGAAAAAAAACAATAGCAAATTGATGTAGGCAACATCAGAGTTAAAAAAAATAAATAAATCAGACATTGGCATTTTTATTTTATAGGAGCCTGGAGAATAAAACAGATGAAAAACAGTTGCTGAAACTGGGTATGTCTAGTTTAATGAAGAGAAGGACCAGGGGAGACATGATAGCATCTTCCAGTATCTCAGGGGCTGCCCCAAAGAAGAGGGAGTCAAGCTATTCTCCAAAGCCCCTGAGGGCAGGAGAAGAAGCAATGGGTGGAAACTAACCAAGGAGAAAAGCAACTTAGAACTAAGGAGAAATTTCCTGACAGTTAGAACAATTAATCAGTGGATGTAAAATGGAGTAAGGATGCAAGTTTATGTAAATAAAATGTAATAATAGGTATTAAGGATAACATAAGTAAGAAATCCTACGGGCAGTACCTTTTAAATTAAGATAATGAGGCTATACCATGTAAATAATAAGCAAATATTATGTATGTGTATATGTATGTGTATATTAACACCATGAAACCGGAAAGGTGGAATTGTACTATAATTCTTTAACAATAAAAACTTAATAAAAAAAAGAAGAAGAAGAAGCAACGGGTGGAAACCAGGGGTGAAATCCAGCAGGTTCTGACAGGTTCTGGAGAACCGGTAGCGGAAATTTTGAGGAGTTCGGAGAACTGGCAAATACGACCTCTGGCTGGCCCCAGAGTGGGGTGGAAATGGAGATTTTGCAATATCCTTCCCCCAGGAGTGGAGAGGGAATGGGGATTTTGCAGTATCCTTCCCTTGCTACACCCACCAAGCCATGCCCACCAAGCCACGCCCACAGAACCGGTAGATGATTAGGGGACTGGAAGCTAAAACATATGAAGGACAGTTGCAGGAACTGGGTATGTCTAGTCTGATGAAAAGAAGGACTAGGGGAGACATGATAGCAGTCTTCCAATATCTCAGGAGCTTCCCCAAAGAAGAGGGAGTCAAGCTATTCTCCAAAGCACCTGAGGGCAGGAGAAGAAGCAATGGGTGGAAACTAATCAAGGAGAGAAGCAACTTAGAAGTAAGGAGAAATTTCCTAAGAGTTAGAACAATTAATCAGTGGAGCAACTTGCCTCCAGAAGTTGTAAATGCTCCCTCATTGGAGGTTTTCAAGAAAAGATTGGACAACCAATCTTTATCTAAAATGGCATAGAGTCTCCTGCTTGAGCAAGAGCCTTGATAGTACAGTGGTTTAGTGCACCCTGTTATTAACACAGCTGCCTGCAATTTCTGCTGGTTCGAATCTCTCCAAGGCTCAAGGTTGACTCAGCCTTCCATCCTTTCTAAGGTAGGTGAAATGAGGACCCAATTTGTGGGGGCAATAAGCTAACTTTGTATAAAATATACAAAAGTATGAAGGCTATTGCTTAACGCATTGTAAGCCGCCCTGAGTCTCCGGAGAAGGGCGGCATATAAATCAAATTAAAAAAAAAAAAAGGGATTGGACTAGAAGACCTCCAAGGTCCCTTCCAACTCTCTTATCCTGTAATTTTTTTTTTTAACGTGGCTTTCCTGTTCATTAAAACCTTGTAAAACCACACCTTGAAAGATTACACACCTGGAAAAATCTTTAAAAAGGCAAAGGTCACAATTTTCGTGGGCTTGAAAATGCAGATTGACAAAACGCCTGAAACACAACGCACCAAACACTGCTATTGTTGAAAAGGTGGAGGGGAGTGAAAATCATTACATTGCTGAAAAAGATTGAGACAGTCGTAATATTGGCATTCCAAGACTTTGGAGTAAAAAATAATTCAGAATAGAATAGAATAGAAAATAGAATAGAATGGAATGGAATGGAATGGAATGGAATGGAATGGAATGGAATGGAAATGGAATGGAATGGAATGGAATGGAATAGAATAGAATAGAATAGAATAGAATAGAATAGAATAGAATAGAATAGAATAGAATAGAATAGAATAGAGAATATGGAATGGAATGGAATGGAATGAATGGAATGGAATAGAATAGAATAGAATAGAATAGAATAGAATAGATAGAATAGAATAGAATAGAATAGAATAGAATAGAATAGAATAGAAAATATGGAATGGAATGGAATGAATGGAATGGAATAGAATAGAATAGAATAGAATAGAATAGAATAGAATAGAACAGAACAGAACAGAACAGAACAGAACAGAACAGAACAGAACAGAACTGAACTGAACTGAACTGAACTGAATTGAATTCTTTATTGACCATGTGGGATTGGACAGACAAGGAATTTTATCTTTGATGCATATGCTCTCAGTGTACATAAAAATGCATTCATCAAGAATCATAAGGTACAACACTTAGTGATAGGATACTAAATAAGCAATCAAATCATACTAAGAAACAAACAGAACAATATAAATCGTAAAAATACAAGCAACAAAGTTATAGTCATAAGTAGAAAAGGAGATAGGTAATAGGAAGGATGAGAAAAATAATCATAATACAGGCTTAGTAACTAGTTTGACGGTGTTGAGGGAATTAGTTGTTTAGCAGAGTGATGGCATTCAGAACAAACTGTTCTTGTGTCTAGTTGTTCTGGTGTGCAGTGCCCTATAGCATCATTTTGAGGGATTGGAGTTGAAACAGTTGATGTCCAGGATGCGAGGGGTCTGTAGATATTTTCACAGCCCTCTTTTTGACTCTTGCAGTATACAGGTCCTCAGTGGAAGGCAGGTTGGTAGTAATTGTTTTTTCTGCAGTTCTAATTATCCTCTGAAGTCTGTGTCTGTCTTGTTGGGTTGCAGAGCCAAACCAGACAGTTGCATCTAGGATATAGATAAGGTAGCATCACAATCTGGGTTTCTTCTAACAATTACGGTAATATCAGATAGTTCTAAGTGCATCTAGGATAGTTAAAGATAGCATCATAGAATGTGCCCTGTCCCAAGTAATGCAACTTTTGCTAACTAATTTTTTTCTTCATTTTTATTATATTCAAGCGCTATTCCAATCTAATCTTATGGGGTGGCATCTATTGGACCAAACACCAATGATTCTCAAAGTGTTGATAATGTTGATTTAACCTTCTAGCTTATCGAAACGCAGCTGAAGTCATTCAATACGGAGTCAAAAACAACACCACTTTCCTTGAGTGTACACCTAAATCTCCCCAGGCTTCTATCAAATGGCTTTTCCAAAAGGACAACGACCGAAGGAAAGAGGTGAGTGACCTTATTGAAAAGCAACGAGAAATAATGTGTTATCACCAGGACTAGGTCAACAGATCATAAAGCAGGGGTGAAATCTTACCGGTTCGGACTGGTTCGGGCGAACCGCTAGGGATTATTGGCATCAGTTTGCTGAACTGGTAGTAACCACCCCTCGTTGACCCCACCCACTCACGCTGGCCGGTTGCCGCTCACCTCTTCTGGCCACTTGATATTTCACAGAATTCAATGTTAAATGCAGCAGAGAGAAAGCTAACTTTTCTCCCTCCATTCAGAACGGAGCTGCTGCAGCCTGTCCCTTTAAGGTAGTCCCCAGGAGGGAGGGGGCCGATGGGAAGCAGCTGCAATGGAGCCATTTTCGTGAAAGGCAGGAAAATGGGGAAGGGGATTTTCCTGCCTGTCATCCATTCCTCAATCTCAACACAGACTGAGGAAAGGATGGTAGGCAGGAATATTCCCCTCCCCATTTTCCTGCCATTCGCGAGAAGGAGTGGCTGGGAGGGGAGGGACCGGTGAGGAGCCCCTCGATGTGAGTGATGTCAAATTGGCCACGCCCAGTCACATGACTTCCCCCCAACAAGCCACGTCGAGTTGGACTCACCAGTCACATGACCTCCCCCCCCAACAAGCCACGCCCACAGAACTGGTAGGGGAAATTTTTTAATTTCACCACTGTCATAAAGCTGTTAGGTCCCCCGCCCTCCAAGATACACAAAATAACAGAGTGTTCTTTAACGTGCCAAGAATGCTCACAATCGAGTTAACAAAATTAAAATTCTTTTAACTGCTTCAAAGTGTACGAGTGAAATAAGAATATAATTGGATGGAATGAAGGATCAGTCATAATCCAGCAATTTCTTTATGGACAGTGCCTGTAGGAGATGACCAGGCTGAAGCCCAGGGAAGGGTTATTTTAATGAAATAGAATGAATCACTTTTTTAAATTTATAAATTGTTTCTATGTGGGCAAAGATATACTTTTACATTACTGATCATCAGCATCTGAATAACATCCAGATCACAAGTATTAAAGGGAGCACTAACTGCACTGCTTTCATCAATTAAAAGTCCTTTTGTTTGTTTACATCCTAGATTAATAATTTCTGGTAACACTTGAACGACAAATTAAATACTTCTTCAAACTGTATCGTAGAAGGTCCGTCGGTGCAGGAAAACTAAAAGAAAAAAATTACAAAAATCCAGTGTTTTGTACAATAGCAATGTCTGATGAAGAAAACCGAATGATTGGTTAATAATTTATTTATTAGTTTGATGAATTAGATGGTGTTGAGACTCTAGAAAAAGTGCAGAGAAGAGCAACCAAGATGATTAGGGGACTGGAGGCTAAAACATACGATGAACGGTTGCAGGAACTGGGCTTGGCTAGTCTAGTGAAGAGAAGGACCAGGGGAGACGTGATAGCCATCTTCCAATATTTGAAAGGCTACCACAGAGAGGAAGGGGGTCAACCTGTTTTCCAAAGCACCTGAAGGCCAGACAAGGAATAATGGATGGAAACTCATCAAGAAGAGATTCAACCTAGAAATAAGGAGAAATTTTCTGACAGTGAGAACAATCAACCCATGGGACAGAAGTTGCCTTCAGAAGTGGTGAGAGCTTCATCCCTGGAGGCTTTCAAGAAGAGATTAGACTGCCATCTGTCAAAAATGGTGTAGGGTCTCCTGCTTGGGCAGGGAAGTAGACTTGATGACCTACAAAGTCCCTTCCAACTCTTCTGTTATTTTATGTATTAACAATTATTTATTTATTTATTTGAGGAATTTGTTAATAAATCAAATGATTTAGTAGTAGGATATATTAACCAAATGACATCTAAATTTTTTTAAAAAAGTAACATTTTTGACCCAAGTCTCTTAAACTTTTAAACATATATATTTTGGACTGTCCCTAGGTGAAACTCGGTGAACGAATCCTAGCGACACAGCAAGGGCTTCTAATCCGTTCGGTGCAGGAAGCTGACCGTGGGACGTACCACTGCATCGCCACGGAAAATGGCTTCAAGCAAACCATAGCCAAGGTGAACTTCAAGGTTTTGGATTCAGACACCGTGGCCTTCATGACGGACAAGTGGTCTCCGTGGACCTGGGCCAGTTCGCTCCACGCTTTGCAGTTCCACCCCAAGGACTTGGCTGGATCATTCAGCCATTCCGAACTTCAGATGATTAATCAATACTGCAAGGACACGCGGCAATTGGGTCAACAGGCTGATGGTTCCTCAAAGATGAGAGGGGACTACAATAAACTAAAGGCTCTTCTCAACAGCCGGAAAAGCAGGAACCGTAGGAACCAGTGGCCCGGATCGTAAGGGCCAAGCTCTATCCATAAACTTCTTCTTCATCACCACTGCCATTTTGTACCCTCACTCAAGGAATTCATTTTTAACCAGGTGGTTTTCTTTCTCCGCTGAGAGTAGAGCGAAAGAGTAACCAAGCCCGCTCGACAAAAGTTCAGGACCCTCAAGCTGAAATCAGACAACTAAGACCAAGTCCAAAGAGATGTCCACCTTGAAGTAAACCTATTGATCCCTCCTTGCTTTCGCTCTCTAAACCTTCAGAGAGGGCATTGTGCCATGTTTTGAGGTCATCTTTGTTGTCCTGATGACGAAGCACTGAACGTCCAGCTTGGAGTCATGGAAGGTCGGAAGGAAAGAGTGGGTTAGGACAAAGAGTGACTTGGAGTGGTCTCCATCTACATGTATGGTTTTGTGCGTGTCTATGTGTGATTCTCTGTTTACGGTACGTTGCGTTGAGAAACGAGCTCTTGTGGATGCACAAATTCAATTCCAAAGTCAATTTCCCAATATTAATGTCACAGGAGGATCATGCCGATTAGGAATTACGGGGTTGTGAGTGAATACATCACAGTTTAAAAGAGCCTCAGACCGGGGAAGGCTAAACTCACCCCTGTTGTGGCATGTACCGTGTTCGGTTAGCTGAGATAAAAAAAAAATATTGCATTTCCATTGTGTATTTGTATAAAATGGATCCTAAAAAACAATGCAAACATGTACCGTTTCCCCCAAAATAAGACATCCCCTGATAATAAGCCCAATTGGGCTTTTGAGCGCATGGCAATAAGGCCAAGCGCTTATTTCAGGGTTCAAAAAAAATATAAGACAGGGTCTTATTTTCGGGGAAACATGGTAGTACATATAGTTCTCGACTTACAACAGTTCATTTGATGACCATTCACAGTTACTGTTTTTCACAGTTATGACCTTTGCAGCAATATAATTATAATTATCAAAATTCAGATACTTGGCAACTGGTTCCTACTTATGACGGTCACAGCGTCCCGGGGTCACATAATCCCTTTTTGCGACCTTCTGACGAGCAAAGTCAATGGGAAAAACCAGATTCATTTAACAACCGGGTTGCTAACTTATCCACTTCAGGGATTCACTTAACAACTGCGGCAAGAAAAGTCATAAAATGGGGAAAAGCTCACTTAACAAACGTCTCACTTAAGAGCGTCAATTGTGGGCTCCGTTGCTGTTGTAAGTCGAGGACTTACCTGTATTAAACCTGGGTTTGATCAAGTGAAGGAGAAAAGTAGCACGAGGGTAAATATTTGCTGGAAGTTACAATAATTTATTTTACGAAACATCTCACCCGTAATACAATAGTACACACAGAACCCACAATACATAGAGTTACCTGTATGTTGATAGACTTGACAGCAGTAATTTGATCTAATTAGGAATTTGAAAATTGTCTTAAACTGAACCTGAAAAAAAGTTAATGAAATACCCACTTGCAACCCTCATGAGATACACAGTGTAGCCTGCATAATGATGGGAAAGCTATCACAAGAGTACTCATATGTATCCAGACAAATACAGATGGCTGCATGCCATTATATTGATAGCATTGGCTGACATCCTGTGTAGTGATATAATCCATTCGGGACATATGTTCAGAGGTAGGGAGGGATCACATATTGTAACAACCAGTTCACCCAGAACCGAAAATGTGAGTGCGCTTGCGGCATCGGAAAAACAGCGATTATATAGGACGGGATAGTGCCAGGGTGGGTGGGCTGGCCCAGCCGCTGCTTGGAACTACCGGTTTGCCCGAACTGGTCTGAACCGGTTAGCAGCCCACTTCTGCATATGTTCATAACACATGAATGAATAAAACATAGTCCTGCATGAGGTCTTCTCCATTCACTTTGTTTCTATAGCTCGCACTGGGAAGGCAAGCAATAGAAAGGACATTCATCTCAATATGTTTTGGAATCTTCTGCTTGTTCAGGAATCAGAGGTGGGATTCAGCCAGTTTGGACCGATTCGGGTGAACCAGATGATTCGCCCGAACCGGTTGTTACAAGGACTGGCTGACCCTGCATCCCGCCCCGCATAGTCTCCATGCGGCCTATTTTGGATGCCAGATAACTGCAAGGCGTGCATGGAGGCTCTGGGAGGACAAAAAATGGGACTACTGGAAGTCCAGAAATGGGCACATTTCTGGCGTCTGGAGGGCCTCTGGTGGGCCTGGGGGAGGCTGTTTTCGCCCTCCTGTAGGCTCCAGGAAAGCCTCCAGAGCCTGGGGAGGGTGAAAAATGGGCCTACCAAAAGTACCGGAAGTCCAGAAATGGGCCCATTTCTGGCCTCCCGAGGGCCTCTGGAGGCTGGGGGAAGCCATTTTCTCCCTCCTGGAGGCTCGAGGAAAGCCTCCGGAGCCTGGGGAGGCCAAAAACGCCCCTCCCCCCAGCCATGGTGCAGGAGGCTGAGTAGGCCACGCCCCCATGGCCACACCCACCCCTGAATGTCGTGGTAGATCCCAAGCGAAGTATCCAATTTTCCACGCTCCATGGGAGATGGCCAAGAGTGAAAATCAAGGGGAAAAACACACGGAAGCATAGTTGGCACCTATATCACCAGTTCCCTCCAATTTTTGATCAAACGTTGATAGCGACAAAAAATCTGTACTTTTCAACTCTAATCTTTTTCTGATTTAGCCAAATGTTGAGTTTAATTAAAGTCAGCTTGTGACGTCTTTTGAAGACCACGTAACAATAGGGCTACTTCAATTAATACATGCCTTTGATCCGTTTTCGACCTAATTTGTGTGTACAACGTTCCTTATTTATGGGTTTTTGACTTTTTAATAGGAGAATTGCATTGCAGAATTCAAGGAAGTACAAATGACGATGGTGACCTCATAAGGCAGAATATTCACTGGAGAGAAGCGTGAGTCGAATAGGAAGAGTGGTGCAGTGGCCTAGAGGTGGAGCTCTCGCCTCACAAGCAGGAGGCTGTGAGTTCGATCCTAGGTGGAGGCAGATGTTTCTCTCACACTGAGAATATATCTGCTGAACGAAACTCCGTACTGGCAACAGGAAGCACATCCGGCCATTAAAACTCTCGGCTAGCTCCATTCAGTTGCCCAGACTTCACTCCGCAAGGGATGATGGGGGATGATGGTGAAGCATGAGTCAAATAGGAATGCTTTTTTTTTTTTAATTAAAAAAAGTCAATTAAGCCACTGATTCCTTATCTCTACTCTGGTCTGAAAAGTTCAGAGTCAACCAGTTTCCCCCTGAGGCTCACTCAAGAAACAGTTATGCCAAGCAGCCTCTGATATCTCTTTGGTCATGTGTGAATTGTTACCTAGGCCATGTGGCTTTTTCAAGAACATTTCATGTAAACTGAGAAGCACCAAGCAAATCTGTGGTGGTGGATCCTACTCTGGGACAGTGTCTGCTTTCTCCAGGACATTTCCCAAACAGATGTTCCAATTCCCACACAAATAACTCCCAGTTCTCATATGTACTGCAGAACCAATTTTGCAATTTGCATTAATAGGCATACATCCAAGATGAATGCTGGCGTGCTCTTTCTTAAAACATACGAAGAACAGTTGCAGGAACTGGGTATGTCTAGTTTAATGAAAAGAAGGACTAGGGCTGACATGAGAGCAGTGTCCCAATATCTCAGGGGCTGCCGCAAAGAAGAGGGAGTCAACCTATTCTCCAAAGCACTTGAGGGTAGGTGCAATGGGTGGAAAAAATCAAGGAGAGAAGAAGCAATGGGTGGAAACTAATCAAGGAGAGAAGCAATCTAGAACTAAGGAGAAATTTCCTGACAATTAGAACAATTAATCAGTGGAACAACCTGCCTCCAGAAGTTGTGAATGCTCCAACACTGGAGGTTTTTAAGAAGATGTTGGAGAACCATTTGTCTGAAGTGGTGTAGGGTTTCCTGCCTAAGCAGGGGGTTGGACTAGAAGACCTCCAAGGTCCCTTCCAACTCTGTCATTCTATTCTTAACACGCTCCACCTCATTTCTCCTAACGTCGCAGTTTCAACCTCTGTTAAAATCAGTCCCGTTGTAAGCATATAAGTCTACTCTGCCTTCATTTTTAACCTTTCTTGCAATGACCTCTAGCTGTGGAAGTTGGTGTTTCTGCTTTTCTAACCCTTTCACCGATCATAAAGAAAGGAATAAAGCTGCCAACTGTTCATCTGTTCTCTGTCATACTTCTCCGTGATGTTTAATGAAGTGTTGAGACACGACCTCCACACAAATGTTTGGTAGCGGAGCTCAACACTCAAGCCCAGCTAGAGATATTTCTGTGAGCAAAACCAATACAGAGAACAAACTACATGGTAGCATGACGTATGTAATATCAAGGCACAGTAGTCACCCCTCTTCAAAGATACTCCTAGTCAATTTTATTTCAAGTCTGACCTTCAAAAGAGGAAGATTGATCTCCAAGTGGAATCCGTAATCACTCTCAAGTTCCTCTTGGCTGATCCTAGAATTGGAAGTCATGCTGGAAGTGAATGAAAGATCTGGAATTTCTGATAAGGGTGTTTAGGGGAGTTCTTTCGGACAAATTTAGCTCTACTAAAACCCAACTCAAGATTAATTCTTGGTGGCCTCTTGCGCTGGATGGTTCCACCAACTTGACACCTTCTGCATTTGGTTGGGAGGAAGTATTTATCATTTGTGTAATGTTAGTGTAATCGAGCTGTTTCCTTCTGATTTTGCCAGGATTAGCTTTCACAGTTACTTAACAGAAAATTGCTTTCCATATACCATAAATTCTTTCTACCCACCATGAGAATATAAGTAAAGAAGCCAATAATTAGGTGTAGTGGGACAAAGAGAGAATGAATTACGTTTAGTCTGAGAACAGCCTTCCCCAGATGTTCTGGCTTTCCACCCCTGTTGGAATTCTCCCAACAATCATCGGGATGCAAGAACTTCAATCCGACACGCCTTGTGGCTACTTTTGAGTAATTTCAAATTGGCATTGGCAAGGAGGGTTATAGAAGAGCTGTCAAAATGGTGCTTATGTGGTATGAGACCCACATTAAGAAATCATGATACTAATATAGCCTACATGGACTAAAGCTACCTCTTGTGCTCTTATTTGATCTTTCCATATAAGTTATTTCTGAACATGGCAATTTCCAGCTGTCCTCTCCCTCTCTCTCTCCCTCCCTCCTTCCCTCCCTCTCTCTCTCTCTCTCCTATCTATCTATCTATCTATCTATCTATCTATCTATCTATCTATCTATCTCTAGCTAGCTAGCTAGCTAGCTAGCTAGCTTATATCTATTAACTGTCCATCTATTCATCTATCTATCATCTATTATTATTTATCTTCATCTATTATCTATCACCTGTCTATCATCTATCATCTGTCTATCATCTGTCTGTCTCTGTCTGTCTGTCTGTCTCTATCTATACCATCTATCTATCTATATCATCTATCCAGTGGTGGGTTTCCAATTTTTTTACTACCAGTTCTGTGGGTGTGGCTTGGTGGGCGTGGCATGGCTTGGTGGGTGTGGCAGGGGAAGGATACTGTAAAATCTCCATTCCCTCCCCACTCCAGGGGAAGGATACTGTAAAATCTCCATTCCCACCCCATTCCAGGGGAAGGATACTGCAAAATCCCCATTTCCTCCCGATCAGCTGGGACTCGGGAGGCAGAGAATAGATGGGGGTGAGGCCAGTCAGAATTTTTACTAACGGTTCTCCAAACTACTCCAAATTTCCACTACCGGTTCTCCAGAACTGGTCAGAACCTGCTGAAACCCACCTCTGCATCTATCTATCTATCTATTGATCGATCAATCTACCATCTATCTACTATTTATCTACCATCTATCTATCTATCTATCTATCTATCTATCTATCTATCTATCCATCCTCTAGCTATCATCTCTAGCTATCTCTAGCTATCATCATCTATCTCTTTCTTTTCACTCACCATCCTCTAAATCACGAAAATGAATCAATCCCAGCCTCAGCTTTGAGCTTACTAAGAGTGGGTACCCACAGTTTGGAGGGAAAAATCTCTATGGCTAGATCTGACCACTTCCCCAGTCAAACATTAAGAGAAAGAAATGCACTGATGCCAGATATTAATATCTAGACCCTTTAAAAATGAAAGCTGGAATTGTTTTCTTTAAAAAATATTCTGGAATTGGAAATGAGTAGAGTGATTGATAGAAGATGGAATAAACTAGTATTCTCGAATTTGGACCCAATCTCCAAGTTCACTGTTCCATCTGCCCAGGTTTCCATGTGTGGTGTTCTCCATATATACATATACATATTAATTTGATTTATATGCCGCCCTTCTCCGGAGACTCAGGGCGGCTTACAATGTCCTAAGCAATAGCCTTCATCCTTTTGTATATTTATACAAAGTCAGCTTATTGCCCCCACAAACTGGGTCCTCATTTCACCTACCTTTGAAAGGATGGAAGGCTGAGTCAACCTTGAGCCTGGCGAGATTCGAACCCTGCAGTAATTGCAGGCAGCTGGTCTTAATAACAGGGTGCTTTAGACCACTGTACTACCAAGGCTCCTTTTATATATATATATTGGTCTTCAGTTCCATTAACTCCAACCAGCAGGTTCTCCAACTAGAACGATGGGCAACATCTGGAGAACTTCATTTTGTCAAAACCCAGAATTCGTTAAAAATTCTGCCCATTTAAAAAAAACCATCCTCATCCTGATACCCCAAAGATTTATGTTTATAATACTGGCTGTTGTGTTTGTTTGTATTTAATACCTTCCTATTTTGAGGATACCGAAATAATGTATATAATTCTTTTTTAAAAAAAAATAATAATAATAATAATGAAGAAACATCTTTTAGACCTGAATTTGCCAAATGTAAAGATGCTCAACACACTCTCTCTATATTTTTCCATCCATGTGTACTAAATCTGTTTTGTGACCGCTTTTTTGACATTTGTAAAGTTGGATGAATTTTTCTTCAACAATGCTTTTCTTTGTGATTGTCAGTCCTGTAGATACATGTATTTCATTGTTTTTTGTTTTTTTTTTAAATCATCTCTCTTATGCCAGATATGAATGTGTATAGGTTTAGCATGATGAAGCCCATGAAGGTGAATATGTGGTAGATTTTGAATTAAAAATAAAATAACAACACCGTAGTATTTAATTGGATACCCCAACTATTATTTGCCTGAAAAAAATAAATAAAGGGTATTGAAACCATTTTCTCATTTTAGTTGGATGGATCACTTTTGTATGCAATATATACTACAGTCCAGGGGTGGGTTCTAAATTTTTTTACTACCGGTTCTGTGGGCGTGGCTTATTTTGTGGGCGTGGTTTGATGGTCATGTGACAATTCTACCAGGCTTTTAACTGCTTGTAGAACTGTACCGGTCTACCCATTTGTTCTTGGAGCGTTCCGGTCTACTCATTTGTTTTTGGAGGCACCGGTCTACTCATTTGTTTTTGGAGGCACCGGTCTACTCATTTGTTTTTGGACGCATCGGTCTACTCATTTGTTTTTGGAGGCACTGGTCTACCCATTTGTTTTTGGAGGCACAGGTCTACTCATTTGTTTTTGGAGGCACCGGTCTACTCATTTGTTTTTGGAGGCACCGGTCTACTCATTTGTTTTTGGAGGCACAGGTCTACCCATTTGTTTTTGGAGGCACCGGTCTACTCATTTGTTTTTGGAGGCACAGGTCTACTCATTTGTTTTCGGAGGCACCGGTCTACTCATTTGTTTTTGGAGGCACAGGTCTACTCATTTGTTTTTGGAGGCACCGGTCTACTCATTTGTTTTTGGAGGCACAGGTCTACTCATTTGTTTTTGGAGGCACCGGTCTACCCATTTGTTTTTGGAGGCACAGGTCTACTCATTTGTTTTTGGAGGCACCGGTCTACCCATTTGTTTTTGGAGGCACAGGTCTACTCATTTGTTTTTGGAGGCACAGGTCTACTCATTTGTTTTTGGAGGCACCGGTCTACCCATTTGTTTTTGGAGGCACAGGTCTACTCATTTGTTTTTGGAGGCACCGGTCTACCCATTTGTTTTTGGAGGCACCGGTCTACTCATTTGTTTTTGGAGGCACCGGTCTACTCATTTGTTTTTGGAGGCACCGGTCTACTCATTTGTTTTTGGAGGCACCGGTCTACCCATTTGTTTTTGGAGGCACCGGTCTACCCATTTGTTTTTGGAGGCACCGGTCTACCACCACACTGCCTTTTAACACTGATCAGCTGTAGGGCGGCCCTTTGAAGCCCTGCGGCAAGAGTTTAAACAGTTTTTCTTCTTCTAGCTAATCAGCTGGGACTCAGGAGGCAGTGAATAGATTTGGGGCAGGGCCAAATAAAAGGTAAGAATAACATGGGGGAGGCGGGGGATGGGAAGGCCCAGCTCCTGAACAAAGAGAATGGTTCAGTGATGTCATATCGTCACTGCTACAGGCTCGGCCGAACCGGGCCGAACCAGGAGGAACCCACCACTGCTACAGTCAATCTGTAAAGATGTGAACTCAATGCTTTTTCAAAAGGAAAGTGGACTTTTGTTTTTCCTTGAAGACATTTTGCTTCTCATCCACAAGAAGCTTCTTCAATCAGAGTAGAGCTGGAAGGGACCCCGGAGGTCTTCTAGTCCAGCCCCCTGCTCAAGAAGGAGATCCTATACCATTTCAGTCAACTGGCTGTCCAATCTCTTCTTAAAAACCTCCAGTGATGAAGCATCCACAAGCTCCATTCCACTGGTTAATTGTCCTCACTGTTAGGAAGTTTCTCTTTAATTCCAGGTTGCTTCTTTCCTTGCTTAGTTTGCAACCATTGCTTCTAGTCCTGCCTTCAGGTGCTTTGGAGAATAAGTTGACCCCCTCTTCTTTGTGGCAGTTCTGAAGAAGCTTCCTGGATGAAAAGTGAAACATCTTCAAGGAAAAACAAAATCCTTTTGAAAGAACACCTTTGGGTCAACCATGACCCAGATGGCTGAGAACCTCCAAAGACATAAAGATGTAAACATTTTTTCCTCTTCAGTCACTTAGGATAAACCCAGCACCATCCCAGTCCAGGAGAATGGGGTGTAACTCAAGCTAAAATAGCATCTGGAATCACATCTTGCAAAGAACACAACTTCCTTTTGTGAAACACTATTCTGAAGAAGGATAAATATTAAAATAGTTTGGCGGGAGGGAGCAATTGTAGAGCTAAACTCTTTGGCCTCTTCATCTTCCATCTGTGTTCTATGTAAAATCCATCAAATTCCAAACGGAATTCTCAGCTATTTCAGCATCTACGGGATAAATTATAGTCAGACTTACCTAAGATACGCTTATTAAAACAGAGGGTGAGACTTTGGAAAAAGTGCAGAGAAGAGCAACAAGGAAGATTAGGGGACTGGAGGCTAAAACATTCTGAACTGTTGTAGAAATTGGATATAGGTAATCTAGTGAAAAAGGGATGCAGTGGCTCAGTGGCTAAGACGCTGAGCTTGTCGATCGAAAGGTTGGCAATTCAGCGGTTCGAATCCCTGTGTAACAAGGTGAGCTCCTGTGACTTGTCCCAGCTTCTGCCAACCTAGCAGTTCGAAAGCACGTAAAAAATGCAAGTAGAAAAATAGGGACCACCTTTGGTGGGAAGGGAACAGCGTTCCGTGCACCTTTGGCATTGAGTCATGCCGGCCACATGACCACAGAGACGTCCTCGGACAGCGCTGGCTCTTCGGCTTTGAAACGGAGATGAGCACCGTCCCCTAGAGTCAGGAACGACTAGCACATATGTGCCAGGGGAACCTTTACCTTTAATCTAGTGAAAAGTAGGACCAGGGGAGATATTTGAGGGACTGCCGCAAAGAAGAGGGAGTCAACCTATTCTCCAAAGCACCTGAAGGCAGGACAAGAAGCAATGGATGGAAAGAGAGGTCCAGCCTAGAACTAAGGAAAAATTTCCTGACATTGAAAACAATTAACCAATGGAACAATTGTGCTTTCAGGAGCTGTGGCTGCTCCATCACTGGAGGCTTGTAAGAAGAGACCGGACAGCCACCTGTCTGAAATGGTATAGGCTTGAGAAGGGGTTTGGAGTAGAAGACCTCCAAGGCCCCTTGCAACTCTGCTATTCTATTCTAGGTTTCTATGGAATTTAAAGACGAGAGGAAGGTAACTTTGCCTTAATCCAGGCGATTATTTGCGATTCAAATAGGTGGACAACTCATTGTATTTCAAGGAGTGATTGATATCAACCTATCGCGGGAATGAAGCTTGCTGTGAAGCACATTACAATTTAGAAAATCAGAAGTTTATCCTCTCTTCAAATGTGCTTTGATGGCCAGACTTGTATATAAACCAGAAGACAATCCAGAGCAGAGAGAGAGAGATAGAGAGATATAAGAGAGAGAGAGAGAAAGAGAAAGAGAGAATGGGAGAAAGAGAGAGAGACAGAGAGACAGAGACAGAGAGAAAGAGAGAGAAAGAGAGAGAGAAAGAGAGAGGGAGAGAGTGACAGAGAAAGAGAAAGACAGAGAGAGAAAGAGAGAGAGAGAGACAGAGAGAGAAAGAGAGAGAGAGAGAGAGAGAGAGAAAGAGAGAGACAGAGAGAGAGAGACAGAGAGAGAGACAGAGACAAAGAGAGAGAGAGAAAGAGACAGAGAGAGAGAGACAGAGAGAGAAAGAGAGAAAGAGAGCAACACAGAGAGAGACAGAGTGAGAAAGAGAGAGACAGAGAGAGAAAGAGAGAGAGACAGAGACAGAGAGAAAGAGAGAGACAGAGAGAGAGAGAAAGAGAGAGACAGAGAGAGAAAGAGAGAGACAGAGATAGAGAGAAAGAGAGAGAAAGAGAGAGAAAGAGAGCGACAGAGAAAGAGAGAGACAGAGAAAGAAAGAGAGAGACAGAGAGAGGAATCAAAAGCAAAATTCCTGTTGGAGATTTCAATTTAATAAAAGTCTTTGTTTGAAGATGTTCTCCTGAGCATAAGCAGAGATGTTAAATCATTCAATTTCAGGACATCCCACTTAGGGAGGGTGTGTGTGTAATGTCTCCACAATAAGTTTGCCTTGGATGCCAAATGTAGAATTTACAAAGCTATCAATGAATGATAACAAACAGATATTTCTCAATCTTGGTTATCATAGTCAAATAGATGTACCAGTACTTGGAAACTGCTCACCTGTTGTTTTTAAAGCCAGCTAGGAATTTCAGCCAAATAAAAATTCCCAACAGCAGAAAAAACATTCAATTCTGGCAAGCTTGAATACTCTTCCAACAACCATATTTCAGGGCAATACGACTCAAACAATGACTATCTGTGTGATGGAAATCCTGACGCAGTCATCCATATTTTACTATATTGGCTTATTGTAAAAATGCCCCCCTTGCAGAGACATAATTCTTTGTCTTGTGCAGATTCCAAGTGATCTGGGATCATTTTATCTGCAGTTGTTACTATCTAAGCAATGCCAATTTATTTCTCTGAATAAATGGGTGTGTTTTGCTTTCATATACTGTATGTATGTATGTATGTATGTATGTATGTATGTATGTATGTATATAACTATTCTAAAAATACGAGTTCCAGGTATATTAGTAAAAAAAGAAGCAGACATACTGCGAACTCTGGAATTTAAGATTTTAAAATTTTAAAAGAATTAAAATTTTATTTTACTAAGCTTTCATCAGCCATCTGCTGACATCATCAGAGTATTAAAGTACCATTACAGAGATCTCTGCCTTTATATGCCATTAACTTATATATGTTGTCATGGTTTTTTTTTAATTTTGTTTTACAATTTTCAACATTTTCGCATCAGTAAACATTTCTTACATATCCATTTACTTCAATTTACCATTTATACATATTTATTTATTTATTTATTGGTTCGATTTATATGCCACCCTTCTCCGGAGACTCAGGGCGGCTTACAATGCGTTAAGCAATAGCCTTCATACTTTTGTATATACCTGCTTAGTAGGGCTTTTGCCCCCCCCCAAAGCGGTGTTCTTTTTTTATATACAAAGTCAGCTTATTGCCCCCACAATCTTGGTAGCCAAGCTAGGGTCACCGGTCCAATGGCTACAACTGCCAGCAATTCAGTGTTGCAACAAATAAACCAGCATTATTTGAAGAAGCCAGGATTGGGAAGGGGAGGCCAAGAAGCCAAGATGGAGCATCAAAGAGAAACAGGTTTCTTGGCAGCTGCTCTTTTGATTTTATTTTATTATTATTTTTGACACCTTCTGGGAAAGAGGCCAGGGGACATGAGCCAGACGATGCTTAGCTTCAGTAGGCATTAAGTGCACATGATTATTTACAAAGGCAACAGGGGAGAAAATGACAACTTGCCTACACCCAAGAAAAGTCAATAAAAGGCACATTCCTTTAATCTATTCTCTTCTGAGCTTCTCAGCTTTAAGAGATCAATTTCCCTCTTGCAAAAGGCAAGTAATAAGGAACGGGAAAGCTTGAAAATGCAGAATCTTCTTTAGAACAGAAAGTGCATATGTTTCTTTGGCGTTTAATGCAGAAACCACATCACAACAACAGAATAGATAGATATAGATAGATAGAATTCTTTATTGGCCAAGTGTGATTGGACACACAAGGAATTTGTCTTTGGTGCATACGCTCCCAGTGTACATAAAAAGAAAAGATACATTTGTTCAGAATCGTAAGGTACTACACTTAACGGTAATCATAGGGTACAAATAAGCAATTGAATCATACTAGGAAACAATCAATATAAATCATAAGGATACAAGCAACAAAGTTACACTCATACAGTCATAAGTGGGAGGAGATGGGTGATAGGAACAATGAGAAGATTAATAGTAATGCAGACTTAGTGAATAGTTTGACAGTGTTGTGGGAATTAGTTGTTTAGCAGAATGATGGGGTTCGGAAAAAACTGTCCTTGTGTCTAGTTGTTCTGGTGTGCAGTGCTCTATAGCCTCATTTTGAGGGTAAAAGTTGAAAGAATTTATGTCCAGGATGTGAGGGATCTGTAAATATTTTCACAGCCCTCTTTTTGATTCATGCAGTATACAGGTCCTCTATGGAAGGTGGGTTGGTAGCCATTGTTTTTTCTGCAGTTCTAATTATCCTCTGAAGTCGGTGTCTGTCTTGTTGGGTTGCAGAGTCAAACCAGACAGTGATAGAGGTGCAGATGAGAGACTCCATAATTCCTCTGTAGAACTGTACCATATCACAATCACATGATGCACACAACATCTTGTGTCATAGGCCATTATCTCTGCTCAGAAGACTACATGATAGATGGATGGATGGATGGATGGATGGATGGACGGACAGACAGACAGACAGACAGACAGACAGACAGACAGACAGACAGACAGATAGATAGATTAGATAGAGATAATACAAGAATAGATAGATGGAAGAATAGATATGGATGGATGGATGGATGGATGGATGGATAATAGAATTTTGGATGGATGGATAGATAGGTAGATACAGATAATATAAGAATAGATGGATGGAATAAAAATGCAAGGATGGATAGATAGATGGATGGATAGATAGATAATAGAAGGTTGGATAGATAGATAGATAGATAGATAGATAGATAGATAGATAGATAGATAGATGATAGATAGATAGATAGGTGGATGATTGGATGGAGGGTAAGGGGGAGGGGGAGAGATGGATAGATGGATAACTATATAAGGATGGATGGAAGGAAGGGTGGGTGGGTGGATAATATATGACAAATGAGTAAAATGGTCTATTATTTAATACATTTCCAGTGAAGCAACTTTTATTGAATAGATGATTCCCATATGTACTATGAGAAATATTCTTAAGATCTTATCGAATTTTAATTTTAATTTGTCTTCTAAAAAACAGGGGTCTTTTAATTAGTATGGGCCAAATTTATTTAATATGTTTTTAGATTGTTTTTTAAATTTTATATTGTATCTGTTTTATCTTTGGCTGTTCACCGCCCTGAGTCCTTCGGGAGTAGGGCAGTATATAAATCTAAATAAGCTCTAAACTCTAGAAGATACTACACATCAGCACTTAAATTCGCCTACCCAGAAAGTAAAAAATTACTTCACAAAAGTGGCTTCCACATTTCAAACCAATGGAAACCAAACAAATATTTGGGTCACGGACAAAGGTTTTCCCATCACAACGGTGTAAAGCAGTGAGTTTGATAACAGGAACTGGAGTTCAAGTAGCTACAAATATTCTTAATTAGATGCCTAGGAAATTTATAATCTGGGTAGACTATTGAGAGTTAATGCTAAAGATACCCCAGAATTACCTCACAATCTCCATTGCTGTATTTTGTTCCCCTTCTATAGTAAGATACAGCTGTGAGAAACCAAGATTAACACGGAAAGAAGACCTGATTTTACCACATGAAATTGGCTCAGTGGACAATCAGATTTGTCCTACTTGATTTCTCTTCAGATGCATACTACTTGTAAGCCTCTTGCCAGTTACTCCTACCCATTTTGGACCAAAAGACCACCGCTAATCTTAAAGGTTTCTCACAGACGACCATCTGTTTCCCACCCACGATCAGCTTCCATGTTAGCAGCTGCTCAGCCTTGGAAATGGTGTGGGTAGGGCTTAACAGGTCCCATCGTGCAGCTGTTGCCCTTATGAAATGGACCAATGCCAGCCCTCGGTCTTGACCACCAAAACGATTCAACAATGAAGGACATGAAGGACTCAAGACTCTCACGTAGGTTGGTCTCAGACATTGAATTTTGCCAGAAACTACGTTTAACAAACGGCGGCAGCTGGGTTCTCACAACTCAATTTATCCAAAACTAAACAAGCCACACTATGTTTGAGGCACTGCATTAACAAATAATACATTATTTGGGCCTTGGTCTTTCATCCAAAGTGGACAGCCATCATCCAAGACATCATTAACGAGAACATCCCTCAAGGGGAAGGCTTCTACATTTGTTTAGGCCTCAGTGTCTATACTGACCAACATTATTATACATTATATGGGATCCAGTCCATGTCTGGAGGGTGCAATCTAACTTACTAACAGCACATGATCCAAATTGGTTCCTCTGCCACAGAGTTAAAACACTTGTGAGAAGTAACTGTGGTATGATAAAGTTCTACAGAGGAATTATTGAGTCTGTCATCTGCACCTCTATCACTGTCTGGTTTGGTTCTGCAACCCAACAAGACAGACACAGACTTCAAAATGGATAATTAGAACTGCAGAAAAAACAATGGCTACCAACCTGCCTTCCATTGAGGACCTGTATACTGCACGAGTCAAAAAAAGGGCTGTGAAAATATCTACAGACCCCTCACATCCTGGACATAAACTCTTTCAACTCCTACCCTCAAAACGATGCTATAGAGCACTGCACACCAGAACAACTAAACACAAGGACAGTTTTTTCCCGAACTCCATCACTCTGCTAAACAAATAATTCCCTCAACACTGTCAAACTATGTACTAAGTCTGCATTACTATTAATCTTCTCATTGTTCCCATCACCCATCTCCTCTCACTTATGACTGTATGACTGTAAACTGTTGCTGGTATCTTTAAGATTTATATTCACTGTTTCCCTATGACTATCATTAAGTGTTGTACTTTATGATTCTTGATGAATGTATCTTTTCTTTTATGTACTCGGAGAGCGTATGCACCAAGTCAAATTCCTTCTGTGTCCAATCATACTTGGCCAATAAAGAATTCTATTCTATTCTATTTTAATGGGTTATTTTATGTTATTTTAGATTGTGGGCCAAACTATTTAATAATTTTAAATTGTTTTTAACTTTTATATTGTTGGTTTTTTATCTTGGCTGTACACCTCCCTGAGTCCTTTGGGAGAAGGGCGGTATATAAATTTAATAAAACGTATTCTATTCTATTCTATTCTATTCTATTCTATTCTATTCTATTCTATCTATTCTATTCTATTCTATTCTATTCTATTCTATTCTATTCTATGATTATACATTTTTTAGCCTAACATGAATTACTACGTAATTCTATGTAATTCTATGTAATTCTATTCTATTCTATTCTATTCTATTCTATTCTATTCTATTCTATTCTATTCTATTCTATTCTATTCTATTCTATTCTATTCTATTCTATTCTATGATTATACATTTTTAGCCTAACATGAATTACAATGTACCTCTAAAGTGCATTTCCCATCCGTGTGAGTTTTGTTTTTAACTTTACTAAGAATAAGTTTAGTTTTGGACTGATTTAGAGAATAACAGTGTGCTTTGAGCTGATTCGAAGGTCATCTGAATCAACTGATGTTCCAAATCTAATGCTAGATCCAGGAATCTGGATCTTCTATTACTGCTGGAAGTCAACCAGATGGCTATAACGGTTTCTCAATTGAACACAGAGCAATGAATTCCCCCCCCCCCAAAAAAAATCATTGCACCTTCTTTAAAGCAATGGCACAGCTTCTCCGCCCTTCCACGTTCATTTCCTTGCCAGTATTGTTGTTAGCTTGAAAAGCTAATCCAGGGGAAAAAAAGCCATTCACCTTTGCTGGCTTGTATTTTGCTGTCATCAACACAACTCGCTCTTTCAAAAAGAATTAATCTGCTTGATAGTGTGGGTGAGTGGAGAAAGCAATTGTACATTGTGCAGAAAGGGGGATCACGCAGCCAACTCTGAAGCCAGCCAGCAAAATTCTTGGATATTGTACAAGTCATGTCATGAGAAAGATTTCAAACTGATGCCAAGAATTGTAGGAGTATGTTTCAGGGGTGAAATGCTAACAGTTTGAGCCGGTTTGCCTGAACCGGTAGTAAAAAATGCTACTGGTTCGCCGAACTGGTAGTAAAAAATGCTACTGGTTCGCCAAACTGGTAGTAAAAAAATGCTACTGGTTTGCCAAACTGGTAGTAAAAAATGCTACTGGTTCGCTGAACCGGTAGTAAAAAATGCTACTGGTTCGCCGAACTGGTAGTAAAAAATGTTACTGGTTCGCTGAACCGGTAGTAAAAAATGCTACTGGTTCGCCAAACTGGTAGTAAAAAATGTTACTGGTTCGCTGAACCGGTAGTAAAAAATGCTACTGGTTCGCTGAACTGGTAGTAAAAAATGTTACTGGTTCGCCGAACTGGTAGTAAAAAATGCTACTGGTTCGCTGAACTGGTAGTAAAAAAAGTAAAAAAAAAATTCCGAAGATCAGCTGAGCGACGCGCGATTGTCGAACTTTTTTTTAAAAATGCTACTGGTTCGCCGAACAGGTAGTAAAAAATGCTACTGGTTCGCCGAACCGGTAGTAAAAAATGCTACTGGTTCGCCGAAACGGTAGTAAAAAATGCTACTTTGTTCGCTGAACTAGTAGGAAAAAAAATGAAGAAAAAAAAAAGCAACACGCGATTCTCGGATTTTTCTTTTTTTCTTTACTTTTTTAGCATTTTTTTACTACTGGTTCTCCAGAACCGGTAGTTAAAAATGCTTTAAAAAGTAAAAATAAAAAGTTCCGACGATTGCACATCGCTCAGCTTTCTGAGCGAATGAGAAAAAAAGAGAAACTGTTCATTCAAAGAGCGAGCACATGTATTTGCAAACACATCTGCTATCTTCAGCCTTCCTATTCTTAATTTGGCAGATACAGATCAAAGTTCATGGGGTTTATTTATTAACTTCATGGACTGTTGCACCAAGAAGCCGGCTGAATCTTCCAACTCCTTGGACTTTAGCTCCCAATCAACTTAATTCACGTAGCAAAGGGCAAAATAAAATGTGGTTTTAAAAATCAAAAGCACCCTTACTGCATACATTTATGGTGGGGTAAATAGATTTCACTTTTACATGATGTGTGTGAGAGAGAGAGAGCTTCACAGGGAAGATCTTGATAACCCAATGTGAACATTTCAAAAGAGGCCACTGAGTTTTACGCTTTCACGGAAAGGTGTGGCAGGAGAAACAAGCAGGAGTAACTCAGCTGTCTAAACATTCCACCCCTTAGGGAAAATGGAGTAAATACTGCTTGCAAGATTATAAAAGGTGGAAAAAAAGACGTTTTTTTTCTCTTTTATACATTATTTTAGATGGATTGTCAATGAGCTACTTTTCTTTCTTTCTTTCTTTCTTTCTTTCTTTCTTTTTCTTTCTTTCTTTCTTTCTTTCTTTCATGCTTTCTTTCTTTCTTCTTTCTTTCTTTCTTCCTCCCTCCCTCCTTCCTTTTTGTCTTTCTTTCTTTCTTTTTTCTTTTTCTTTCTTTCTTTCTTTTTCTTTCTTTTCTTTCTTTTCTTTCTTTTCTTTCTTTTCTTTTTCTTTCTTTTCTTCCTTCCTCCTTCCCTCCCTCTTTCTTTCTTCTTTCTTTCTTCTTCCTCCCTCCCTCCCTCCTTTTTTCTTTCTTTCTTTCTTTCTTTCTTTCTTTCTTTCTTTCTTTCTTTCTTTCTCTTTCTTTCTCTTTCTCTTTTTCTTTCTCTTCACTTTCTTTACTTTCTTTTCTTTCTTTTCCTTCTTTCTTTTCTTTCCTTCTTTTTTCTTTCTTTCTTCCTCCCTCCCTCTCTCCCTCTTTCTTTCTTTCATTCATTTTTATTTCTCTCTTTCTCTTTCTTTCTTTTTTCTTTCTTTTCCTTCTTTTCTTTCTTTCTTTCTTTTCTTTCTTTCTTTTCTTTCTTTCTTTTTCTTCTTTCTTTCTTTCTTTCTTTCTTTCTTTCTCCCTCCCTCCCTCCCTCCCTCCCTCCTTTCTTTCTTTCTTTCTTTCTTTCTTTCTTTCTTTCTTTCTTTCTTTCTTTCTTCTGTGTATAATTTGCTACAGGAAGATTCCCTGAGCTGCTTTCTTTTAGTGCTATATGATTCCTTCTAAGCAGAGCTTTCTGAGCATGGCTTTTTGAAAAGCAGAGGTGAACTCAAAACGCCAGATGTTAAACACACCAGAATCACATTTTTTTTCCTTTCCAGATGATTTGCAGAGTCGTCCTTAGAGGAGAACGATTTCTGCAGAGAAAAATACTAATAGATTGATCTATGAGCAGCAGGCAACAATATTCTCCTCTTAGACAGCAAAACATCCATCAATTAACAATGAAAAGATTCTGGATAAAAGAATTCTGGATAAAAGTGGGGCCTTGGACTCCTAGTGCATGATCACTTAAACATAAGACAGCAGTGTGCAATGGCAGCCAAAAAATCTAGTACAATCCTTGGTTGTATAAACAGAGGCATAGAATCAAAATCACGTCAAGCGTTAGTACCACTTTATAAAACTTTACTAAGACCACACCTGGAATACCGCGTCCAGTTTTGGTCACCATATTATAAAAAAAGATGTTGAGACTTTGAAAAAAGTGCAGAGAAGAGCAACTAAGATAATTAAAGGCCTGGAGGCTAAAACATAGGTAGAACAGTTGCAGAATTTAGGTATGTCTAGTCTAGTGAAGAAAAGGACTAGGGTTGACATGATAGTAGTCTTCCAGTATTTGAGAGGCTGCCACAAAGAAGAGGAGGTCAAATTAGTCTCCAAAGCACCTGAAGGCAGGAGAAGAAGCAATGGATGGAAACTAATCAAGGAGAGAAGCAACCTAGAACTAAGGAGAAATTTTCTGACAGTGAGGACAATTAACCAGTGGAACAGCTTGCCTTCAGAAGTTCTGACTGCTTCATCAATGGAGGTTTTTAAGATGAGACTGGACAGCCACTTGTCTGGAATGGTATCTGGTCTCCTGCTTGAGCAGGGGGTTGGACTAGAAGACCTCAAAAGTCCCTTCCATCTCTCTTCAATTTTATTCTATCCCTGGGTCCATATACATCTCATGATGTTTCATATCTGGCTTCCATCTTCTCCAGACTCAGTAATACTCAACCAGCTGCCCTGTTCAGACATCAAAGGTAAAGATTCCCTTCCCACATATATGCTAGTCGTTCCTGACTCTAGGGGGCGGTGCTCATCTCCATTTCAAATCCGAAGACCCAGCGCTGTCCGAAGATGTCTCCGTGGTCACATGGCCGGCATGACTCAACGCCAAAGGTACACGGAACACTGTTGCCTTCCCACCAAAGATGGTCCATATTTTTCTACTTGCATTTTTTACATGCTTTTGAACTGCTAGGTTGGCAGAAGCTGGCACAAATAATGAGAGCTCACCCCATTACACGGCACTAGGGATTCGAACCGCTGAACTGCCGACCTTTCGATCGACAAGCTCAGCATCTTAGTCATTGAGCCACCGCGTCCCTCTTGAGCCACTGCGTCCCTCTTGAGCCACCGTATCCCCCTTCGGACATTAGGCAAGATAAAGTGGTATAGAGCTAGCCACAGTGAAGTCTCAAAAATACTCACATTTGAGTGACGCTTCTATTAAGAATTTTGAAGCAAGGTCATTAGGTTGAAATAAATCCAGGTCAAGTAGTTTCAGACTGCCTTGAAAAGATTTTTGTTTTCAACCATGTGCTAATGCAGCTGTGAACATGGACATTACATTTCCCCCCTTCCCATTCCCCCACCCTTCGTTTAGTTGGCTTAAGACACTCAACAGCTGCTGTTTGCTAGAGAGCAGTTCTTGCAGGTTTAAAAATTGACGCTGCCGTGCAGATGTGTTCATGGCTCAGGAATCAAATGACCACACCAGGGCTAAAACAATATGCCAAGCAGGCCATTGGTTTTGGACTCCTAGAATTCCAGATGCAAAAAGCTGGCATTTGACATTTGAATATGAGCCAGCAGTGTGCGGCCGCCGCCAAAAAAAGCTAATACAATCCTGGTTTGTATAAACAGAGGCATAGAACCAAGATCACGCGAAGGAGTATTAGTAGCGCTTTACAAATCCCAAGTAAGACCACATCTGGAATACTGCAAACAATTTTGGTCACCATACTACAAACAGGATGTTGAGACTTTGGGAAAAGTAGAGATAAGGGCAACTAAGATGATCAAAGGCCTGGAGACTAAGACATATGAATATGGTTCGAATCTCGCCAGGCTCAAGGTTGACTCAGCCTTCCATCCTTTCTAAGGTAGGTAAATTGAGGACCCAGTTTGTGGGGGCAATAAGCTGACTTTGTATAAATATACAAAAGGATGAAGGCTATTGCTGAGCACATTGTTAAGCCGCCCTGAGTCTCCAGAGAAGGGTGGCATATAAATCAAATTAAAAAAATATATATATGCAGGATTTGGGTTTGGTTAGTCCAGGGGTTTCCAACCTTAAACACTCAAAGAGCCATTTGGACCCGTTTCCCACAGAAAAGAAAACATCGGGAGCCACAAAAACCGTCCCCGTGCCTGACAATTTCTTGAGCGGCCACAAAACTAGCCTATGTAGTTGAATTAAACAATATTAATTACAGTTTCAAATGTTCACGTTGTAAGGAGTGTAATTAATCAACTTTCTTTCAAAATCAAATACAATGAGTGAAAAGGGAAGGAAGAATATCTTTGTATTTGTTTTACAATAGTAATTTTTGGTCTTGGGGTAAATTATCTTGTTATTAAATTCTCCATCCTGTTGTTGTACGGTAAGGACTATTATAATTTTGACATTTGCTTTCTGGTAAAAAAATAATTTCCGCTGTCGTTGAAAAGGCAGCATTGCCACCTGCTGGGAAATACGTGAACTGCACCAGATCTTGCCACCCGTCAGCCCGATAGCTAAACAAAACAGCTGAATTCACCTGTTCTTTTTTTTTAAAAAAAATCCAAAATACCTATTTTCACTTGAAGAATATGCCTTCCAATGATGAGGCGTGGAAGTGAATTGCTTTCGAACTTCAACTGAAGAATCCTTTAAGGTTTTCCTGTCTCTGTTCTCCAAATGTATGAAGTGAAAACTTGAGGGTTTAAGTATAAAAAAGTCACTTGGTTAAAAACAAAATTTCTGAGTAATTGCTACGTGTTTCTAAGGATCTAGCCCAATAACTCCAACACAAGTTAGATTTGATTCAAAAGCATTTATTCATATCTTGCTTATCTCTTGCAGGTGAACATCTGGAATGGCCCTGGACTCCTGGACAATACCTTATATACCTGGGAGGCAGAGTCAAGGTGAGGAGGGGTCAAGGGATGGATAGTGTTAACCCTTGCCCTGCCATGGGTACACAATGTTAGGCATTTACATGTAACAGTAATGGGTACAGATAGTCCTCGACTTGTTTGTTTAATGACCGTTTAAAGTTACAACGGCACTGAAAAAGTGACTTATGGCCATTTTTCACACTTATGACTGTTTTTTCAGCCCATTTTTCGCCTGTTTTTGTGAAAAACAAGGCACGCAGAGGGTTTGGGAGGCCTGCAGAGTGCTCCTGGAAACTGGGGAGGGCAAAAACGCCCCTGTTATTTTGCAAAAATCGGGCGAAAAACACGCCTGTTTTTGCAAAAATGGAACGAGCAGGGCTTCGGGAGGCCAAAAATGGCTGTATTTGGTGTATAAGACGCATCAACATTTCCACCCTCTTTTAAGGGGGGGGGAGGAGAAGGTGCATCTTATACTCCAAAAAATATGGTACATTTTGAGCTCGATTGTGGTCATAAGTTGAGGACTGCCTGCCAACTGCAACAGCATCCTCTGGAGATGTTTCAGGTGTTTACTCTTTAGGATGACCTTGGAAACTTGGGCAGTACATGGATTTTACCTGTTGGAATGTTTTTTGTGGGCATTCATTGTTCTGGTTTTTATTATTATTATTATTATTATTATTATTATTATTATTATTATTATTAATTGTTGCTATTTTTTTTTATGTTAAATGCCATCCGGAATCTGGTGGAGCCGAATGAACTCATCTGAATTCCAAATTCTGCTTTCTCTATGACTTATTTGGGACTCGTCTTTTTACATGCGCAAACGGCAATGAGGAATCCCAGGAACATCACAGAACCAAGACTTATGAGCACGATTTGGGAAATGTTCAGCAACTTGATCTTGTCGGTCACTTTTGATCGGAAAAGTTCTGCTTTCTCATCACTGATTATAGCCGTCTAGAGAAAAAAACAAAAGGGGGGGGGAAATAATTCAGCATCATTCCAGCAGAAGAATTACTGCCTCAATACTCAACAGTTGTAATGCTTTTTCTCCACCCCCAAATAAGAGCCAACTTGCAATGTGCATAATTTTGCATAAAATTATGCAAAATTATGCACATTCTGCAACCAAGATGATGAGGGGACTGGAGGCTAAAACATACAATGAACGGTTGCAAGAGCTGAGCATGGCTAGTCTAGTGAAGAGAAGGACCAGGGGAGACAAGATAGCAGTCTTCCAATATCTCAGGAGCTGCCCCAAAGAAGAGGCAGTCAAGCTAGTCCCATCAGCCTCTACTTCAAGAAGTGTTCGGGGTTGTTATTTTGCTGCTTATTCTAAGCACGTTTTAAAAATGTACCAGTGACCTTAAAAGCAAACATCCACTTCTAAATTAATGAATATCCGGTTTAAATTAATTGCAATCACATCGCTGAAACGAGTAAGGTAGCTATGGCTTCCTGGCTATTGAGAATCAACCTTGTCGAATGTTGGTAAAACCTTTCCAAGCTCAGCATCTGAATGCATTATTTTTCCATTTAATGTCACTAACATTTAAAGCCTGGATAGCTCAGCAGACGAATGCATTGTAATTTAACTCCAGCTGTCTGCAATTAGTAAGTTCGAATCTCGCCAGGCTCAAGGTCGACTCAGCCTTCCATCCTTTCTAAGGTAGGTAAATTGAGGACCTAGTTTGTGAGGGCAATAAGCTGACTTTGTAAAAATATACAAAAGAATGAAGGCTATTGCTTAACGCATTGTAAGCCGCCCTGAGTCTCCGGAGAAGGGCGGCATATAAATCAAATTAAAAAATAAATAAATAGGGGACTGGAGGCTAAAACATATGAAGAATGGCTGCAGGAACTGGGTATGTCTAGTTTAATGAAGAGAAGGACTAGGGGAGACATGATAGCAGTCTTCCGATATCTCAGGGGCTGCCCCAAAGAAGAGGAAGCAAAACTATTCTCCAAAGCACCTGAAGGCAAGACAAGAAGCAATGGGTGGAAACTAATCAAGGAGAGAAGCAACTTAGAATTTAGGAGAAATTTCCTGACAGTGAGAACAATTAATCAGTGGAACAACTTGCCTCCAGAACTTGTGAATGCTCCAACACTGGAGGTTTTTAAGAAGAGGTTGGATAACCATTTGTCTGAAGTGGTGTAGGGTTTCCTGCCTAAGCAGGGGGTTGGACTAGAAGACCTCCAAGGTCCCTTCCACCTCTGTTGAGTGGAAGGAGTGGGATTTGGGGGTTCTCCGAATTGCACAGAATCATATCGTGTTTCCCTGAAAATAAGACCCTGTCTTATATTTTTTTAACCCCGAAATAAGTGTTTGGCCTTCTTTTCGGGGAGGTCTTATTTTTGGGGGGACATGTGGAACAAGATTTATTTATTTATTTATTTAATTTGATTTGTATGCTGGCCTATTTCCATAGGACTCAGGGCGGCTCACAACAATTAAGAAATACAATCTCAATCCAAATAAAAACATGTTAAAAATACATATTAAAACACATTAAAAATAATCAAAACCCCATCAATCCAGGCTGGGCAATTTAAACAACCATGTTTTTAGTTCGCGGCGGAAAGTGCGTAGGTCAGGGGCCCACCGGAGCCCCAGGGGGATGTTGATTCCAAAGGGTGGGTGCACCCACAGAGAAAGCTCTACTCCTGGGGGTCGCCAGCCAACATTGTCTAGCCGACGGCACCCTGAGTAGGCCCTCCCTGTGAGAACGCACCAGGAGATGGGAAGCTGTTGCTGGTTGCAGATGGTAAGATGGGGTAAGATGGAGCTCCTCTTCAGGTAATCAGATAAGATGGGGCTCCTCTTGCCATTTTACCTGATTTCCAGCTCTGCATTTAAATATTTTCGGGGAGGGTTTATTTTCAGGGGAAGGGCTTATTTTAGCGCATGCACTCAAAAGCCCGATTGGGCTTATTATCAGGGGAGGTCTTATTTTCAGGGGAAAACAGGGTAGCTAGAGGTTCTCCCGAACTCCTGCAAACCCTCAGCAGCCCACCTCTGGAAGGATGACAACAATGGAGAAAGAAACCCACGAACCTCATTCATCCACAGAACAGGAAAGATAAAGTGATGCTTGATGTTTTGCAGTACTCTGCAGGAATCAAAAAAAATAAGAAAACAATGTTAGAAGATTAGTTTAGGCCTGCCATCTTCTGAGAATGCAAAAAATAAAAATGGCTGCAGCCAATTCGTTTTGAGTTCTATACTATTTTTCTCAAGAGCCCGAAACGACATTGCCTGATGGAAGGATGCCCGTTTTATTTGGTTCTTCCTCCAACGGTCACTGGGTTGGAAATGTCCATATTTACTTAGATCTTTGAGCAAAAAAGGCTAATGGCATTTTCCAAAATAGGCAAAATACAGCAAGGAGATCTCTGATCTGTCCCCATCCACACACACACACACAAACACAGCCAGCTGAGGGTTAAGGAAGCACTTGGCACACACCCAGGTCTTTATCTCCAACTTGGCAGCGATATACACACAGTCTGCCAAGTGCTTTTATTTCCACAGAGACAGAAAGATAATATACTCAGCGTACAAGAGTCCAACAGAATAATATTCTTCTCAGCAGTTTCGGACGAGGCTTTAGTGACTATCCAAGGTTTACTTTTGTTCGTCACAGGAATCACTGGCCACCACCCTCTATTATATAGTCTCTGGGGTGTGGTCCAGTGACTCAGTTCTAATCCCTAGCACGCCTCCTGAGCTGCTGCAATCGTTTATCACGCCTTCGTAGGCGTGCGTCCAGGAATGACGTCTCTCCCTCACTCTCATCCGAGACACCTGTCTCCCGGCTAATCTCCTCTCCCTCGGCCGGCTCCTGAGACAGTGCCAGAGGGGAGGGGCCTGGAGAGGGAGGCCTGGCTGACTCCTCTTCCTCATGCTCGGAGCTTTCTTCCTCCGATGGGACAGGCTCAGAGGGCGGGGCCACAACAATCTCTCTTTTTTGGTGGGCAAGCACACATATTTTTGGAAGGACGGAAGAGGTCAGCAAAGCAGATAAGGCCTTATCTATAGTGTGGATGGAAGTGTCTCAGACGATTGTCATTGGTTGATATCTTATTTTTTTCCCCCATTGATTTTAAAGCCTACACTCAACCGTTGTCCATCTGTCCTAACAGAGTTTTTTTTTTAGAAGAGGCTTCCAGGAGATCTGAAGGACAAAGTTGACCTATACCCGTGATGGTGAACCTATGGCATGCATGCCACAGGTGGCACTTATAGCCCTCTCTGTAGGAATGCCAGTTGTCACTTCAGACCAGCTCCATCGTGCATGTGCGCATGCCTCCTGCCAGCCAGGTCTTCAGGACTCTGCCGTGCATGGATGGGGCACATGCGGGGGACACACTTGCACATGCGTGGGGGTGGGGAGCATGTATGGGGGGCATTCACATTGCATTTTGAGGGGTTTTGCGTGTGCATGTGCCCCCCCTCTGCACCCTGCTTTGGGCCTGGAAAGCCTCTGCACCAACTTGGAAGCCAAAAATTGGTGAAGGGGGTGTGGGGGGTATGCACGGGGCATGGGGCGCATGAATGCATGGGGTGCAAGGCAGAAGTGAAATCTAAAATTTGTTACTACCGGTTCTGTGGACGTGGCTTGGTGGTGGTGGGGGTAATGTGACTGGGTGGGTGTGGCCAACTTTTTTTTTTTTTTACTTTTAAAAGCATTTTTTCTACAACCTCTTCAAGAGGTTGCAGAAAAAAATGCTTTTAGAAGCCTCTGACGATCAGGCAACTCAGCTGGGATCGTCAGAGGCTTTTAAAGGCATTTTTTTTTCCTACAACCTCTTCGGCTGAAAAATGCTTTTAAAAGCCTCTGATGATCCCAGCTGCGCCACGCGATCATCAGAGGCTTTTTTTTTTTACTTTTAAAAGCATTTTTTCGGCTGAAAAGGTTGTAGAAAAAATGCTTTTAAAAGTTAAAAAAACCCAGCCTCTGATGATCTCGCGGCTCAGCTGGGCATGGGGGAGGGGGCACAGAGATTTTTGCTACCGGTTCTCCGAATCATCCGCTGCCATCGCTACTGGATCGGGTGATCCGGTCCGAACCGGGAGCGTTTCACCCCTGGTGCAAGGCACATGCACAGTGGGCCCTCGCATTGCATTTTGGGGTTTCACGCATGCATGCTTTGGGCACTTGGCACCAATAAGATTACACATCACTGACCTATACAGTCTGCACATATAAAGGGGGCGGAGCTTCAGGGAGGAAGCCAGGCCTGACATTTTGCAGATTTTTGACCCTTCCTGATATGCTGTTGCTTATAAACCAGTTTTCCTGATAAGCATACATGCGGAACAAACAATCCACTTTTTCCCAATAGAAAAGAAATAACAATCAAGACTTACGTGATTTTTGAGTTCTGTCTCACCAACATATTAATCTGCAACCTTTTGGCATAGTGCAAGGTAAATCCTGTGGTCTAAAACAAAACAAATACAGTGAATTTTGTGGGTGGGGGAGCGGATATTCAAACCTTAGTGGCATCAAATGGAAAAATAATGTATTCAGATGCTGAGTTTGGAAGGGTTTTACCCAGGGGTCGGCTGCTGGGGATTCGCAGGGGTTCGGGAGAACCTCTAAACTAAGATTCTGTGCAGTTCGGAGAGCCCCTAAATCCCACTCCTGGCTGGCCCCGCCCACCCCGCCCCTCCCAGGAGTCCCCACACGGCCCGTTTTGGATGCAGGTAAGTGCAGGGCATGTGCGGAGGCTCGAGGAGGGTGAAAAATGGACCTATCAGAAGTTCGAAAAGGCCGGAAACGGTCCCGTTTCCAGCCTCCAGAGGGCCTCCGGAGCCTGGGGAGGCCGTTTTCACCCTCCCAGAGGCTCAAAAAAAAAAAATCCGGAGTCTGAGAAAGGCAAAAAAAGCCCCCCCCACCATGGTGCAGAAGGCCGACTAAGCCACGCCCACCATGGCCACACCCACCCAGCAACTGGGTGGAGAACCCCTTGCTAAAATTTTTGAAGTCCAACTCCTGGTTGTACCAACATTGGACAAGGTTGATTCTCAATCGCCAGGAAAGGAAGCCTTAGCTACCTTCCTCGTTTCAGGGATGTGATTGCAATCAATTGAAACCAGATATTCATCATTTTTGAAATTGATTCTTTGCTTTTAAGGTCGCTGCTACACATTTTTTAAATGTGCTTTTTTTTTTTTTGATAATATCTATAACGAACTATATACACATACATTTTATATATTACTTACTAATTTCTATATTCACTACAATTTATACCTATCTATTACACAATAACTCTTTCGTTCCTCTATAATAGCTTCTCTTATGTTTATACATTTATACATTAATTTTGGATTGTTTCTCCAATTAGTTATAGCCGTGATGGCGAACCTATGGCACGCGTGCCACAGATGGCACGCATAGCCATATCGGTGGGCATGCGAGCTCAGCTCCAGCACACATGTGCGTGCCGGCCAGCTGATTTTGGGGCCTTCTGGGCCCACCGGAAGTTAGCAAACAGGCCATTTCTGGCTTCCAGAGGGCCTCGGGGGTGGGGGGGAAGGCTGTTTTCGCCCTCCCCAGATTCCTAGAAAGACTCTGGAGGCTGGAGAGAGCAAAAAACAGGCTAACCGTGCCATCGTGTGCCAGTAGCAGGGGGAGGGGGGTCACACACGCATGTGCGGTGCAGGGTGCATAGAATTATAACCCTAACCCTAACACACACCCCACTCCTGGCACACAATGGCAAAAAGGTTAGCCATCACTGAGTTATACCATCTATTCCATGTCTCGTAATAAATCGTTTCCTCTTGGTCTTTTAATTCAATTGTTAATTTATCTGCTTCTGCACATTCTAGCACCTTTTTTATGATCCTTGTATTTGATGGAGCAAATCTTTGTTTCCAATTTTGTGCCAATGAAATCCTGGCAGCCGTAATTATGTGAAGTATAAGGTAATAAATTTCTTTCCTAATCTTCTCTTTTAGAATTCCCAATAAAAAATAGTTTGGGTTTCATAGCAGTTTTTTCCCCTGTCATTTCCTCTAACCATTTTTGGATCTTTAACCAATATGCCTTTGCTTTGGGGCATGTCCACCACATGTGGAAAAATGTCCCATGTTGATGATTGCATTTCCAGCAATTTGGTGCATTTTGTGGGGGATAACTTGAAAATCTTCATTCCATCTGTGGACCGAATGAACCAGGAGCAAACTTTCCTCTTCAGTGAACAAACACCAAAATTAACTTCCAGGGTCAAATTTCATGACAGAAAAGGTCTGGATATGGGTTTAATTTGCAGTCACTTACTGGTTCTACATCCAGAAAGGTTTTGTGTTCTTCCTCATCTGGCTTCAATCCATCAACAAATTGAAAAAGTTTGCTACTCGCGTGTAGGAAATGGGGCAATGTGATGTAGACTGGTCTGCCTATAGAAACAAAAGGGAAATGAAGACAATGTACCAACTGTATCATGAAGTTCCATTCTAGTAGCAAAGATCATGGAGATGATCTTTGGGACAGCAGCTAACCACTGTTGACCTTATTCACGAAGTACGAGCGCTAGTAAGCTTGGCAGATTGGACACCATCCAAATCGAAACTTCAAACCGCATTACTCACATTCAGGAAATGGTTGCAGAGGCCTTTCCTCTACCTACAGCTATGTCACAATAACTGGAAGTGTAAGTCATAAGGAATAGAATCTTTACATAGAATAACAGAGTTGGAAGGGACCTTGGAGGTCTTCTAGTCCAACCCCCTGCTCGGGCAGGAAAGCCTACACCACGTCAGACAAATGGTTATCCAACATCTTCTTAAAAACTTCCAGTGTTGGAGCATTCACAACTTCTGGAGGCAAGTTGTTCCACTGATTAATTGTTCTCACTGTCAGGAAATTTCTCCTAAATTCTAAGTTGCTTCTCTCCTTGATGAGTTTCCATCCATGGCTTCTTGTCCTGCCCTCAGGTGCTTTGGAGAATAGCTTGACTCCCTCTTCTTTGGGGCAACCCCTGAGATATTGGAAGACTGCTATCATGTCTCCCCTGGTCCTTCTTTTCATCAAACTAGACATACCCAGTTCCTGCAGCCATTCTTCATATGTTTTAGCTTCCAGTTCCCTAAATCATCTTTGTTGCTCTTCTCTGCACTCTTTCTAGAGTCTCCACATCTTTTTTACATCGTGGCAACCAAAACCGAATGCTGTATTCCAAGTGTGGCCTTACCAAGGCATTATAAAGCGGGATTAACCCTTCACGTGATCTTGATTCTATCCCTCTGTTGATGCAGCCTAGAATTGTGTTGGCTTTTTTGGCAGCTGCTCCACACCGATTAACAGATTAACAAGGGACCTTGCAGGTCATCTAGTCCAACCCCTTGCCCAAGCAGGAGACCCTACATCTGCCTCTACCTAGGATCGAACTGACATCCTCCTGATTGTGAGGCAACAGCTCCACCTCGATCACTGGATCACTGCTGGCTCATATTTAAATGGTTGTCCACTAGGACTCCACGATCCCTGTCACAGTTACTACTATTGAGCAAGGTACCACATATACTGTACCTGTGCATTTGGTTTTTCTTGCCTAAATGTGAAATCTACATTTCACCCTTGAATTTCATTTTGTTAGATAGCGCCCAATGTTCAAGTCTGTCAAGATCCTTCTGTATCTTAAGCCTATCTTCCGGAGTGTTGGCTATTCCCGCCAGCTTGGTGTCATCTGCAAATTTGAATAAAAGTTGTGTTGCTGGCCATGGGTTAACAAGGAGCACCCGAAGGCTCCAACTGGCGCAGAGTGCGGCCGCGCGGGTGGTTATGGGAGCAACATGGTGCTCCCGTGTGACACCTCTCCTGCGCGAGCTGCACTGGCTCCCGGTGGTCTTCCAGGTGCGCTTCAAGGTCTTGGTCACCACCTTTAGAGCGCTCCATGGCTTAGGACCTGGTTATTTACGGGACCGCCTACTACCACAAACAGCCTCCCACCGGCCGGTACGCTCCCATAGAGAGGGGCTCCTCCAGGTGCCGTCAGCCAAACAATGTCGACTGGCGGCCCCCAGGGGGAGAGCCTTCTCTGTGAGGGCACCTACTATCTGGAACGAGCTCCCCCCGGAGATACGGAGGATCCCGGATCTGCGCACTTTCCGCCGTGCTCTTAAGACTCTCCTATTCCAGCAAGCCAGCCTGGCCTAATTTTCTCCCCTGTTTTAAAATTCTTTTAAATCGAAATTTTAATCTGTTTTAAATTATTGGGATTTTTAAATTGTCTCGGGCTAAATTATTTAATCTGGTTTTAATTATGTTTCTAACTTTTGTATCTATGTATTTTATTTTGTGCCTGTTCACCGCCCTGAGTCCTTCGGGAATAGGGCGGTATATAAATTTAATAATAATAAAAAAAAGGAGTGGTTAACATCTTGATTTTTGGACCACCGTGGAGCAAAAGATAACCTAGCCTGTCAGAGATAAAACGGTTCCTCATGGATACATTTTTCTCCTTTGCATCAGCTCCGATGGGCCATACGTGGCCATGTTGGGTGTGGATATATAAACAGAAGAGTTCAGAAGATAGCTGACTGAGCATGCAATCCAAAAAGTCCAAAATTTTGATTTTGATGCAGCCAAAAGTCACGAACGGTATAGCCAAGATAGGGCCCAGTGTTCCAGTCTGTCAAGATCCATCTGTATCTTGAACCTATCTTCTAGGGCAGTGATGGTTAACCTTTTTAGTACTGAGCACCCAATGCACACATGCAAATGCACGCACACGTGCCCCAATCCCCAAAATGCAATGCGAGAGGGCCCCCCCACACGCATGCACCCCGCCCCCCCAGGCATGTACTCCCTGTGCACCGTTTTGGCTTCCAGGTTGGTGCAGGAGGCTTTCCAGGCCCAAAACAGGGCACGGTGGGGCTTCACGCGGTACCCCCACAGCCCATTTTGACTTCCAGGTTTGAGCGGGCAGCAGAAATGGAGTAGAAAGGTAGGGCACACTTGGGGGGGTAGGAGATCGGGGAAGGCACAGGCAGCAGAAATGGAGGATAAAGGTAGGGCGTGCTGGGGGGAACAAGCGGAGATCGGGGAAGGCCCTGCCCCCTGAGCATGCGCGGCAGAGACCCAAAGACCAGTTGGCCAGCGGGAGGCACGAGCGCATGCGTGGTGAAGCTGGGGCTGGAGTGACGGCTGGTGTGCCCGCAAAGTGGGATCTGCATACCACCTGTGGCATGCATGCCAAAGGCTCGTCATCACGGTTCTAGGGTGTTAGCTATTCCTGCCAGTTTAGAATCATTTAAAAATTTGGTAAATTCCCCTTCTACTCCCTCATCTCAGATGTTTATGAAGATATTGAAGAGTACTAGGCCTAAGATGGAACCTTGTAGTACCCCATTTCTTACTTCCCTCTATGTAGACCTATTAAGGACTACTCGTTGAGTTCAGTTTGTCAGCCAGTTACAAATTCGTCTGGTGGTGATGCTATCCCTCTCACATTTTTTCTAGCTTACCAAGAAGCAGGTTGTGGTCTACTTTGTCGAATGCCTTGCTGAAGTGTAAGTATAAGATTCCAGCTTCTGATACAATTTCAGTTTGAATTAACCCTATCCAAATCCCTCCTCTTTTCTTACCTTCTTTGCAGGGACCGAGGTCCAGAATTCCATTTAATGTGCAGTTCTGACTGATCTCCGATTCGGTGCAGAAGCAAATATTGTCAGGATTGTTAACGGGTGATGCAAAAGTCGACGGAGGGATAACGAAGTGATAAAGTGGAATGCCTTTCACTGTCTTCTCTCTATCAAATGTGGCAGAGAATGACCTGTATCGTAAAAATAATATGAATCGTGATCATACGCTATGATAAAAAAAGAACCATCAGTCTTGTCTATGGAATTTTCAGCTCTCCAGGTCATTGTTGTCCCAAAGGTGTTTTGTTTAAAAGTCAACTGGACTTTGTTTCTCCTTTTTTAAAATAATAATAATAATAATTTTATTAAATATACAATTTAAAAACATTAGACTTGGTGCAATTTGTCTGGTACATACTTTTCTAGCACTTTTTCCTTCGTGTATATTACAATATAATATCACACATATTCCATATATACTTTTTGTACATTCAATCACACTTCAGTTACATACATATTCCCTTCGTACCTATTCAAATCCAATTTATTCTTTTCTAATATTTCTTAATTTAATTTTATTTATTTTTCTCCCCTTTCCTTCACTCTGTTTCTAATTCTCTATCTCTACATTCCTCTTTTTCTCTAGCCATTTATAAAATGTATTGTTTCTCCTTGAAAATGTTTTGCTTCTCATCCTAGAAGCTTGTTTAGTTCTGCACACGTCTAGAACTGAAAAGTTTTCTTGGATGAGAAGCGAAAGCTCTCCAAAGAAAAACGAAGTCCAGGTGTCTTTTGAAAAAGCTCCTTTGGGTCCTCCACCAATCTTGTAGTCATCAATCACATTCCTTCAAGAATCAGTTGATCACCTACACATCTTGGATCTCGTTCCTTGATCAAACTGAGGGGATCTTCCATCAGATGACTCTCCACCATGGCACTGAGGTGAGGCAGGAGTGATAGGCATCTCACCAAAGCAGAAACAGAATTGACATCATTATTTTGTCTCAGAGGTGCTTTTTCAAGAGGCAACTGGACTTTCTTGTTTTTCTTTGAAGAGCTGAAGAAGCTTCTTCGGATGAGAAGCGAAACGTCTTCAAAGAAAAACAAGGAAGTCCAGTTGCCTCTTGAAAAAGCACCTTTGGGACAATCATGACCTGAATGACTGAGAATCTCCACAGACATCATTATTTTGGGAGGCAGAAGTTCTAAAAAGCCCTATTAAAAACAAAGCAGGAGCCTGGTTTAGCTCAACAGACAGAAGCACTGTAATTTAACACCAGCTGTCTGCAATTAAAGTAAGATCAAATCTCACCAGGCTCAAGGTTGACTCAGCCTTCCATCCTTTCTAAGGTAGGTAAATTGAGGACCCAGATTGTGGGGGCAATAAGCTGACTTTGTGTAAATATACAAAAGTATGAAGGCTATTGCACTGTAAGCCGCCCTGAGTCTCTGGAGAAGGGCGGCATTATAAATCAAAATCATCATCATCATCATCATCATCATCATCATCATCATCATCATCAATGAAATGCATTGTCAGCATTCCAGAACAACCCAACTCCAATGAAAAACTCCGAGACAGGCATCAGGTTCACCAGCCAATGACCCTGACCTCAGGTAATCTCCTTATCACAAGACCCATCACAAGATGACTCACAGATGATTCATCACAAGTTCCTCACTTGACACACCTACACCTAAGACCCTATAAACAGAACACCCATATCCCCTAAACTCCACGGAAGATGTTACCTAGCCTGGTAATGAAATATTCCCAAAGCAACCCACAAACTTGGAGAAGGAACCTTTACTCTCATCCTACACCTGAGCTACAGATATTTGCCACTGTAGCAAAAACTCAGGGATGGGATTCAGCCGGTTCGTTATCAGTTCTGGCGAACCGGTAGTTGTGACCTGCGGGTTGGCCTGTCCACCTGCCCTGGCACTGGACATGTCTGATTTACCTGCAGATATCTGAAGAAAAGAAACGGAGCACTTCACTCTTGTTGAGAAAAGGATGGAACGATGCCGCATCTGTGGGTTACAATCAGAACAATCTTGTGAATTGTGAGCCTCACAACCTGTACAAAAATCCTGCACCTGAATTCAAAGCGCGGCTGGATCTGACTGATTCCCTGTCTGTCCAACTCAGCTGTTCTATTGGATTATGAGAGGCCAAGGGAGGATGTTCAGAATGAAAGAAATGAAGACTATTTCCCTTTTAGAACACTTTTCTGGAGTTGGCTCACCTAGGATCTGAAGGCAAATTTGGACTTATAAAGAGCTTCCAGGTTGAAGCATTTATCAAGCATTTAGCCATGGTTTAGGAGCAGTGGTCGGTTGCTACCGCTTCACCCCGGTTCGGACGAACTGGTAGCGGTGGCAGCGGGAGGCTCCGCCCACCCACCTGGATGTCTCTGCACATGCGCAGAAGCATTGCACGCACAAGCGCCCGCCCGCTCACAAGCGAATTGGTAGCGACGGGATTTGAAACCTACTACTGCTTAGGAGGCTGCCTAAGATTGTGAAGTTTCTTTTAACCTTAACAATGAACATTGATGGAGCAAGAGACCAAAATAGTGCATTTTTTTTTTAAAAAAGTGGGGCAGTAGGAAGCATAATAATTGTCAAAGCAACACACTAACAGTGAACAAGCTTAACATTCCTCAGATAAATGTCCTATCACTAAATTTTGGGGTTGTATGGCTATTCTTGGTCCCCATTTAGAAAACCTTGTTAGGTGTACTTAGTGCTTCTGCTGGAAGCCACAATGAGACCAAATGAAGACATTTGAATGGTGAAGACAGGGGTGAAATGCTCCCGGTTTGGACCGGATCGCCCGATCCGGTAGCGATGGCGGCGGGTGGTTTGGAAAACTGGTAGCAAAAATCCCTGCCCCACCCCCACATGCCCAGCTGAGCCGCACGATCATCAAAGGCTTTTTTAAAAAACTTTTAAAAGCATTTTTTCTACCACCTCTTCTGACGAAAAAATGCTTTTAAAAGTTAAAAAAAAAAGCCTCTGATGATCGTGCGGCTCTGCTGGGATCGTCAGAGGCTTTTCAAAGCATTTTTTTCTGCAACCTCTTGGCCGAACAGGTGGTAAAAAAAAATGCTTTGAAAAGTCTCTGACGATCCCAGCTGAGTTACCTGATCGTCAGAGGCTTTTCAAAGCATTAGAAAAAATACTTTGAAAAGTTTTTTTTTTTTTTAAAAAAAAAAAGTTGGCCACACCAGTCATATTACCCTCCCCACCAAGCCATGCCCACAGAACTGGTAGTAACAAATTTTACATTTCACCCCTGGGTGAAATCCCATCCACATGTACTTGGACTCCAGCATCCTACACAAAACACAGCTTTTGTCCCTTTTCTAGATCCTTAAAGTTTCTTAATAATTTAGCCAGCTAGGTATTATTTATTTATTGGACAAGTTTTATTGGTTTTTCCCCCTCCCAATACACACCCACATATTTTTTTGAAATGGAGTATTGACCGTACCATATCATATCATATATAATTCATCCTATCCAAATATATTTCACTTAGTTGCAGTTCCTGCCAAAGTATTCTTTTTCCATATTTGTTAATTTTTCTATTCTTATTTTTCTAAACCGTATCTTCTCTCACCCTTGAATTCTATTTTTTTCTATTCTTAATCGTATGCGTTTTCCTTAATTTTATTTTTTTATTAATTCAATCTTTATCTTAATATATTTAAACGTTTTTGGGGGGATGCCTTTCTTCCATTTCATCTTTTTTTGTTTTACAGCAATCTTTCTTCTCTTTCCCTTCGTCTCCCTCCCTTCTTTTGTCCTTCCTACCTTCTTCTTCCCTCCTCTCCTATTCCTTCTCTACTTCCCCTTCCTTTCTCCCCCTCCTCCTTTCCTCCCCAGCTAGCAGTGGTGAAATCTAAAATTTGTTACTACCGGTTCTGTGGGCGTGGCTTGGTGGTGACTGGGTGGGCGTGGCCAATTTTTTTTTTTTACTTTTAAAACTATTTTGTAAAAAAATGTTTTCAAAAGGCTCTGACGATCCCAGCTGAGTTGCCTGATCAGCAGAGACTTTTTTAAAAAGCCTCTGCAGATCATGGAAACTCAGCTTGGATCGTCAGAGGCATTTAAAAGGGAAAAATAGGGGTTTTTTTCTTTTAAAAGCCTCTGAGGATCCCAGCTGAGCCACGCAATCATCAGAGGTTTTTTTTTTTTCTTTTAAAAGCATTTTTTGGCCGAAGAGGTTGTAGAAAAAATGCTTTTAAAAGTAAAAAAAAAAAAAGCCTCTGATGATTATGCGGCTCAGCTGGGCATGGAGGGGGCAGAGATTTTTGCTACCAGTTTTCCGAACCACCCGCCTCCATCGCTACCGGATCGGGCGATCCGGTCTGAACCGGGAGCATTTCACCCCTGCCAGCTAGGTATTATTTATGTGAAGACTCATAAATAATACCTAGCTCATTTGCTTCTCATCCTGTTCTTTTGGGGGGATCTTATCTTATCAAATAGGCTTCAGTTCCAACCTTGAATATCTTAATGCAGCCATATTGCTGAATGCACTGTAAGCCGCCCTGAGTCTCCGGAGAAGGGCGGCATATAAATCAAATTAAAAAAAAAAAAAATGTGTGCGGTGTGTTTTACCCAGAAATAAACATTCAATATCGTTCCATTGACATACTTACCGGTGCCATTCACTAAAGCACAATAACTTTTCCAGTATTCAACAGTCCTTAAAAAAAAGAAAAGAAAAAGAATATGCAGTTTAGAGGATGCCATGCAGTTTTCTTAGCTAAACATTTGTCTTCTGAATCTAAGGAAAGTGTGGAAATTCGAAGGGCAGGGTGCATATTCTGTTCTCAAGGTCTTTTATAATCGTACTAGCTGGACGCCCATGGTTCGCTACGAAACTATGTGATCGGACGTGATAAATTGACACTTAAAGCCTGAAACTTAACGTAGAATGTGTAACTCCATAGCATCAGAGCGTGTTCATATAAGGCAACTGGCAGTTGGAACAGAGGGGAAGGGGGAGTAGAATATCCTAGCCCACAGGCCGGATGAGTCATGCGCTGGCCACGCCTGGTTTAGCGAAGGGATAGCATCAGAGCGTATTAATATAACATAACTGGCACTTGGAACAGAGTTATTTTCAGGTGCAGAGGGGAAGTAGAATGTCTAACTCCTTAGCATCAGACCGTGTTCATATAAGGCAACTGGTAATTGGAACAGAGTTCTTTTCAAATGGGGAGGGGGAATAGAACATCTAACTCCTTAGCATCAGAGCGTGTTAATATAAGGCAACTGGCAGTTGGAACAGAGTTCTTTTCAGGTGGGGAGGGGAGTAGAACGTCTAACTCCTTAGTATCAGAGCATGTGAATATAATACTGTTTATGAAATGCTAATGATCTGTTGGTCATTTTGAAAAATCCTTCCTTAGTGAGCACCTAGAAGCCAAGAGGAACATATGTGCCAAATTTCAAGTTTGTAGGCTTTACCGTTCTGGAGATTTCGTGATGAGTGAGTGGTATTTGATTTATATATCTATAGATTCCATACAAGAAGGAGTTGGAAAAAAATAAGCATTTATGTTAAGATAGGAGGGACATATAAGGAATGTGTAAAGGCAATACCAGGATAGTATTTGTATAGCAAACATAAATCTGATAGACTAAAGTCACATGACTCTCTTAAGTGGACTGGAGGCTAAAACATATGAAGAATGGTTGCAGGAACTGGGTATGTCTAGTTTAATGAAAAGAAGGACTAGGGGAGACATGATAGCAGTCTTCCAATATCTCAGGGGGTGCCCCAAAGAAGAGGGAGTCAAGCCAGTGGTGAAATCCATTTTTTTTGTACTATTAGTTCTGTGGGTGTGTCTTGGTGGGCGTGTCTTGGTGGGCATGGCAGGGGAAGGCTATTGCAAAATCTCCAGTTCCACCCCACTCTGGGGCCAGCCAGAGATAGTATTTTCCGGTTCTCCGAACTACTCAAAATTTCCGCTACCGGTTCACCAGAACCTGTCAGAACCTGCTGAAACCCACCTCTGGGGTCAACCTATTCTCTAAAGCCCGTGAGGGTAGGACAAGAAGCAATGGGTGGAAACTAATCAAGGAGAGAACCAACCTAGAACTAAGGAGAAATTTCCCAAAACAAAACATCTCTCTAAACTGAAGTGTTGTAAAGTTTGAAAAAAAGTAAATAAATATAGCTGTATCTTCCCAAATGTGGTATACCTGTTGTTTTTATAACTCTGTATAATTCCCACCTTCTTTATATCATCTTTCCCGCTGTTAATTCGGTAAGGGCCATCAAATGTTTCATTGTACTTGAATGAGAGAAAGAGTGAGAACAGGAAATTATTATTTTTTTCACCTTGTTTATCACGATGAACTTTTCAGTGTTTAAAAATCAGCTGTCCAAAATCTAAATTATGTCTAACATTCTTAATTTTCTGTTTTCAGCAGGTGCTTCCCCTCCGGTACCTAGGACATGAAAATCTTAACTTTTGAAGTAGGGTTTCGCAAAAATTCAAACAAAGAAATAGTTCAGGGGAAAATATTTTAGATATTTTAGACCAAGTATTCATGTCTTTTAAAAGTAACCCAACCCAATATAAGATAAACTCCCAGGAATCTCTACATGATGACATGGAATTGGCCAATATTTTAACTTGCCTTGTCTGCAGATAGTTTATGGACACTGATGGTAATATTTCTACCTCCTTGATATTTATGGAGATTCTCCGTCATCCGGGTCATGGTTATCCCAAAGATGCTTTTACAAGAGGTGACTGGACTTTCTGTTTTTTCTTTGAAGACATTTCACTTCTCAACCAAGAAGCTTCTTCAGCTCTGACTGGATGGTGGGGAATGGAAGGATTTATACTCCTTGTAGAGAGCTGGTCATTTGCATCCTTTTGTTGTGGCTCCGTTGCCTGAGCCTGAGCTATTGACAGATGCAGACTCTGAGAGTGAGGGGGAGGAGTTGGCAAAGCCTCCCTCTCCAGGACCCTCCTCTCTGGCAATGCCTCCAGAGGACACCGAAGGCCAAACGATAGGCTCAGAGCCAAGCACATCCCGGCAGCCACAGGTGGACAGCGATGAAGAAGATAAGTGCTGGCTGGACCCTCGGCAGAGGCGCAGGGAGAAGCGTGCACCGCAGAGGGGAAGGGCCTTCTCCAGAGACTCAGGGCGGCTTACAATGCGTTAAGCAATAGCCTTCATACTTTTGTATATTTTATACAAAGTCAGCTTATTGCCCCCACAAACCGGGTCCTCATTTTACCCACCTTAGAAAGGATGGAAGGCTGAGTCGACCTTGAGCCTTGGCGAGATTCGAACCAGCAGTAATTGCAGGCAGCTGGATGTTAAATGCTGCTTTAGTAGGAGGCATTAGCCTCCTACGCCACTCAGGCTCCGGGTTTTAATGGAGCTGAGTGTTTTAATGGCCGGATGCCCTTCCTGTTACCAATGCGGACTTTTGTTCAGCAGATATATTCTCAATGTGCCCAGAGAGAGAAATATCTGCCGCTACCTAGGATCGAACTCACAGCCTCCTGATTGTGAGGCAAGAGCTCCACCTCTAGGCTACTGCACCACTCACCCATAAAAGACGCTTTTTGCAGACCAAAAATAACTTGTCTGCTGTAAAGTGACTCAAGACACCTTGGAGTCAAGCTGGTGTCTTATATGTGGCACATTAGAATATTTTTTGCCTATAAAGTAGATTTTTCCAGTTTGTTTCCCCCATCCACCTGCGATCCAGGACTGACCCTGCTTAGCTTTTTAGATCAGCTCTAGTCAGATAGGTGCTATTACCCGATGAAAGGAAACAAGATAAGAAAATTCAAGCTCTCATTTATTGCTATGACCTTTATTTCTAACATCCGATAGAATAGTTGATACCAGCAATGCTTCTGTATCTGCAATAAAAATCTGGTGACTTTTGATAAGTCATGCTAAGATAGAAATTATTGTTCTGATTTCAATGCCCTGAACTTTCTGAATTTTAAGGAGGTGTTTATGATATCAGCACAGATGCTTTTCTTAGAGTCATTAATTTTCCCTTTGAGTTTATACTTACAGGATGGAATATTCCAACGACTTTATCAATGTTTGGAAATGAAATTAATTCCAGGAAAGGATCTGTATAGCCCCAAAGTATTTCTTTCACGGTTCTCGTTTGGAGTAATTTGGATTTGGATCGTTGTATGAGCATATTCAGGATTTGAGATAGACTTGGATATAAAACAGGTGCAGTCTACGGAAAATGCAAATATGTTAACAAACTTAAAACTGGGATGAAAAATGGGCGAAAATGTTTTGTAACAGGCTTTCATTAAATCTTACATGTGATCAAATCACAGAACATTTTCGAGTTTCAATACTGAATAAGTGCTAAGGATTTGATTTATGTCAATACAATAGACAAGCATCACAGTTAAGTAATCAGTATTTTTGCAGTTAGATAATCAGTATTTTTGCGTACTTTCACCATCATTTCTGACTGATACTTGCATAGGACATAGAAGATAAAATTAATTTTAAAAGCTTCTGGAATAAAATAATAATTTCTGGTTAAAATTCAGAAGGCGGGAAGAGAACACCAATAATAATGAAAGGCAGAAATATTTTGTTAGGTGTAGAAAGTTATGACTAAGGGACTGTATACTTAATGCTACATGCATTGACAGCAGCGAGAATTGTATTTGCACAATATTGGAAAAATGAGAATACTCCACCAGATGAAAACATAATCCGGAAAATATTGGAATGTGCAGAGATGGATAGATTGACATTGAAAATAAAAGATAAAGAAGATACAGAGTACCATTGAATGTGGAATAGGTTTTATCAATGGTTAAATACAAGAGGTAGAAGTTAGATGAAGAAAGATTATTGTTATATGTAAGTAAAATACGAATGTTTTCTATAATTATAAGCATGCTAGTACAATTAATATGATCATAAACAAGCTAATATAATTATAAATATGGTTGTAATTATTACATGTATTATCGTTATTACTATCAGTATATCTATTATGGGTTTTTTTTTCTTCTTCTGTAAAATGAAATGCCCAGACAATACACTGTCTTCAAAATATTTATATATACAGTAGTGGGCAAAATTGTGGAAACTTTTTGGGAAAAGTGTATTTTTGAGGTTTGATGGCTAATAACACCACTTTTTGGGTGGAGTTTCAAGATAATCCTATTCCACTGCTGGAATGGCCTGGGAATAGCCCAGACCTTCACCCAATTGAAAATATATGGAGCCGACTAAAGAAACTTGTTAGTCAGAAGCGACCCAGCAATAAAACCCAGTTAATAGAAGCCATCATTCAATCTTGGTTTCATATTATAAGAGCTGCAGAACTAAAAGACTTGGTTCACTCCATGGGAAGACGTCGTAAGGCCGTCATTCATGCTAAAGGTTACCCAACTAAGTATTAACTGACATGGGGATCATTTTTGTAGATCTCATTTTTTTCTACCTGTTTCACTTTTCTTCTTTATACTGTAACTGCTATTCTAATAGCAAATCCTTCCTAAAAGTTACTGCATTACATTCTTGATTAAATTATCTTTCCATTGATATATAATTTAATGGTACTACTCCTAAAAAATTAGCTAGTTTTAGAAAATACACTTTTCCCAAAAAATTTCCACAATTTTGGCCACTACTGTAAATAAAAAAACTTGACTTAAAAAAAATAACGAAAGGTAGCATCACTTTGACTGCTAGAAAATATTTTCATCATTTTGATGAAAAGTTAAGAAATAATACCATAAGAATTAGACGGAGACGGATTTCCAAATTTTGCTGATCTACCTATCCCAGTCCCCTTTACTATCAACGAATTACCAACAGGTGGTAAGGCTGTATTTCTGGATCACCCAATTCATTCATCCCCAACACCCCAAAAAAATGGAATAAGAGAGAAGATCATTGCCAAATACGGAGAATACCCAAATTCAAATTTGTACTGATTTATTATTACAACAGTCAGATGAATCTTATGACAGAGTTTGCTTACCACAACAGCAAAGTTGACAGTCGTTATATTGTCACTTTCCAACCCGTTGGACAGTTCAGGTTGAAAAAGAACAATATTTTCCAGGTGGTAAGACAGGGTAGCATCATCGTGTTCAGTGATGTTTTCTTTGGGCTTATATCGCATCCTTGAGGGAAAAAGAGATTCCACTTCAGTTGTTCAATGCGGACAAAATCAGAAATAAGGAGAATTGCCACCCACAAGATTAGCAAAAATAAACAACAAAAAAAAATATTCATTGTTGTGTTGGAAATGTGAGGCAGTGCCAGGGACTTTTTATCACATGTGGCGGGAATGCCAAAAAACTACAAAATTTTGGCACAAGATAAAACAATGGTTAGAAGAGATATTAACGCAAAATATAGAATCGAAACCACAATTATTTTTACTGGATATTATAAAGGGCAACTACAACAAGGGTACAATATATCTAATGTTACATATTCTAATAGCAGCAAGATTGGCTTTTGCACAAAAATGGGAAAATAAAGACACCCCCGTAGAAGAAGAAGTATTAGCTAAAATATTAACTTGTGCGGAAATGGACAGGTTGACTCTGAAACATAAAGATAAGAATGAAACACAGTATTATGAAATCTGGTACAAATTTTATTACTGGCTTGACAGGAGGAGGAATGCTGGGATAAATGAGTATTGACGAGTTGAATGTTTAGAAGTTTTTATATTAGTTTTCTGTGATAAAAAGGAACAAACTTGGCATTGATGTAAGCTTCACAGATAAAAGAATCTACATGTTTGAAATGGGATAAATAGTGTAAAACTTGTATAGAGATAAGGAATTGTATCAGGGGTGAAATCCAGCAGGTTCTGACAGGTTCTAGAGAACCGATAGCGGAAATTTTGAATAGTTCGGAGAACCAGCAAATACCACCTCTGGCTGGCCCCAGAGAGGGGTGGGAATGGAAATTTTGCAGTATCCTTCCCCTGGAGTGGGGTGGGAATGGAGATTTTGCAATATCTTTCCTCTGCCATGCCCACCAAGCCACGCCCAAAGAACCGGTAGGGAAAAAAATTGGATTTCACCCCTGAATTGTATCGATTGCAAGGTATAACGTGACAAAAATGTTTAAACCGGAGACACCATGTCCAATGTTTTTAATTATTAATAAAAAACTTTTTTTTTAAAAAAAAGAAAAGAAATAAGTAGAGTTGCCACTCTCTTTGCCAGAGGACAAATAGAGATTTGACCATCTAACACTTTTCTTTCTTTTCCTGTCTTTCATCTCTACAACATGCATACATATAACATACACACGTAAATACAAAACATATGGTAAGGCCACACTTGGAATCCTGCATCCAGTTTTGGTCGCCATGATGTAAAAAAGATGTGGAGGCTCTAGAAAGAGTGCAGAGAAGAGCAGCAAGGAGGTTTGGGGGACTCAAGGATAAAACATATGAAGAAGGGTTGCAGGAACTGCAGAGGTGGGTTTCAGCAGGTTCTGATCAGTTCTGGAGAACCGGTAGCAGAAATTTTGAGTAGTTCAGAGAACCGGTAGTAAAAATTCTGACTGGCTCCGTCCCATCTGTTCTCTGCTTCCCGAATCCCAGCTGATCGGGAGGAAATGGGGATTTTGCAGTATCCTTCCCCTGAATTGGGGAGGGGAAGGAGATTTTACAGTATTCTTCCCCTGACACGCCCACCAAGCCATGCCACGCCCACCAAGCCACACCCACCGACCTGGTAGTCAATATTTTTGAAACCTACCACTGAGGAACTGGGTATGTCTAGTTTAATGAAAAGGAGGACCAGGGGAGACATGATAGCAGTCTTCCAATATCTCAGGGGCTGCCCCAAAGAAGAGGGAGTCAAGCTATTCTCCAAAGCAATTGAGGGCAGGACAAGAAGCAACGGGTGGAAACTAATCAAGGAGAGAAGCAACCTGGAATTAAGGAGAAATTTCCTGACAGTGAGGACAATTAACCAGTGGAACAGCTTGCCTCTAGAAGTTGTGAATGCTCCAACTTCTTCTTTTTTTTTTAATTTTTAAAGAAGAGATTGGACAACCATTTGTCTGAAATGGGGTAGGATTTCCTCCCTGAGCAGAGGGCTGGACTAGAAGACCTCCAAGGTCCCTTCCGACTCTGTTATTCTATTCTATTTACAGCCTCTTTTGGTAAGTTTTGCATTGCCCTCTCTGTGAAAAGCAATAATCTTCTTTCTCCTAATCAAAGGGGGATGGTTCAGATTTTGTTTTGTGTTGATGGCTGTATAGATAACCATCAAGAAGAACAAATCACACACACACACACACACACACACACTTGAAATAAGCTTTCTATTGTTGAAAGCCTAAGGATACAATTCAACCCTATGCAAATAGTTTACATTGAGCCAAGACTACTATATAATATTCCCATGGAAATTAAGGCATAACAAAGCTGGTTTGCAGAAACTGGATGAAAAATAACCACTGGTTGATCTTTGTTGTTGGTTGCCAAGTTGTGTCCGACCCATCGCGACCCCATGGACAACGTTCCTCCAGGCCTTCCTGTCCTCTACCATCCTCTGGAGTCCACTGAAGTTCATGCCGACTGCTTCAGTGACTCCATCTAGCTATCTCCTTCTCTGTAGTCCCCTTCTTCTTTTGCCCTCCATTTTTCCCAGCATTAGGCTCTTCTCCAGTGAGTCCTTCCTTCTCATTAGGTGGCCAAAGTATTTGAGTTTCATCTTCAGGATCTGGCCTTCTAAAGAGCAGTCAGGGTTGATCTCCTCTAGGACTGACCAGTTGGATCACCTTGCAGTCCAAGGGACTCACAGGAGTCTTCTCCAGCACCAGAGTTCAAAGGCCTCCATTCTTTGGCGCTCAGCCTTCCTTATGGTCCAACTTTCACAGCCATACGTTGCAAGTGGGAAAGCCATTGCCTTGACTATACACACTTTTGTTGGCAGGGTGATGTCTCTGCTTTTTAGTCTGTCTAGATTTGCCATAGCTTTCCTCCCCAGGAGCAAGCGTCTTTTAATTTCTTGGCTGCAGTCCCCATCTGCAGTGATCTTGGAGCCCAGGAAATTAAAATCTGTCACTACCTCCATTTTTTCCCCCCATCTATTTGCCAGGAATTGAGAGGGGCGGATGCCATGAACTTAGTTTCCTTAATGTTGAGTTTCAAGCCAACTTTTGCACTCTCCTTCTTCACCCGCATCAAGAGGCTCTTTAGATCCTCTTCGCTTTCTGCCATTAGTAGTGGTATCATCTGCATATCTGAGGTTGTTGATATTTCTGCCGGCAATCTTAACTCCAACTTTTGATTCATCTAGGCCCAGTAGTTAGTTGCTGGTTGATCTATTTGAATCCATTTTATAAGTGACAAGCAGTTGGAGGTGTTCCCGTTTATACAGAGCTGGACTTTCTTGGATTTTTTTTCCCCCTTGAAAACGTTTCACTTCTCCTCCGAAAAAGGATGAAAAGGCAACTGAGGAAGCTTTTTGGATGAGCAGCAAAACATTTTCAAGGGATAAAAAAGAAACAAACGTCCAGTTGATATTTGGAAAAGCATCTTTGGGGCAACCTAAAGAGCCTTGGTGGAGCAGTGGACTAAAGTGCTGTTAAGTAGCACTTATTTATTTATTTATTTATTTATTTATTTATTTATTTATTTATTTATTTATTTATTTATTTATTTATTATCATATTTGTATACCGCCCTACTCCCGAAGGACTCAGGGCGGTGAACAGCCAAAATAAAATACAGAGACATACAAAAGTTAAAAAACTATTAAAAACAGATTAAATAATTTAGGCTCAAAAAACAAATTAAAAACATCCAATTTATCTAAAAAACATTTAAAACCCAATTTAAAACCCAATTTAAAAGGGAGAGTTAGGCCACACCAGCCTGTTGGAATAAAAACGTTTTTAGGGCGCGGCAGAAGATGCGTAAGTCTTGGATCCTCCGTATCTCCAGGTTGCCAGCTGCCTGCAATTACTGCAAGTTCAAATCTCACCAGGCTCAAGGTTGACTCAGCCTTCCATCCTTTCAAGGTAGGTAAAATGAGGACCCAGATTGTGGGGGCAATAAGCTGACTTTGTATAAAAAAGAACACCGCTTTGGGGGGGGGCGCGAAAGCCCTACTAAGCAGGTATATACAAAAGTAGGAAGGCTATTGCTTAACGCATTGTAAGCCGCCCTGAGTCTCCGGAGAAGGGCGGCATATAAATCGAACCAATAAATAAATAAATAAATAAACCACGACCTGGATGACTGCAAATATCCATACATACGCAAGTGCACCACGATTTGTTCTCCAGCACAGAAAAAAATGGGGACTTGAGTTTTGAAAGGCAGCTTTCGGTTGTACTTTTAGAAAACCTTCATCCACAGTTCAACCAGTTCCTGAAAGAAGTGGTTGACATCTTCAGATAAATGCGCTCAAGCAATTATGTTTGATCATAATTGGTCATCTTGATTCCTTGCACGTAAGGAATAGAGGTTAGACTCAATCTCCCGATCTCAGTTGTGAAGGCTCCAGCACTGGAAGTTTTTAAGAAGAGGTTGGATAACCATTTGTCTGAAGTGGTGTAGGGTTTCCTGCCTAAGCAGGGGGTTGGACTAGAAGACCTCCAAGGTCCCTTCCAACTCTGTTATTCTATTCTATTCTATTCTATTCTATTCTATTCTATTCTATTCTATTCTATTCTATTCTATTTCTATTCTATTCTATTCTATTCTATTCTATTCTTCCACTCTACTCTACTCTACTCTACTCTACTCTACTCTACTCTACTCTACGATTCTATTCTATTCTATTCTATTCTATTCTATTCTATTCTATTCTATTCTATTCTATTCTATTCTATTCTATTCTTCCACTCTACTCTACTCTACTCTACTCTACTCTACTCTACTCTCTATTCTATTCTATTCTATTCTATTCTATTCTATTCTATTCTATTCTTCTATTCTATTCTTCCATTCTACTCTACTCTACTCTACTCTACTCTACTCTACTCTACTCTACTCTACTCTACGATTCTATTCTATTCTATTCTATTCTATTCTATTCTATTCTATTCTATTCTATTCTATTCTATTCTATTCTATTCTTCCACTCTACTCTACTCTACTCTACTCTACTCTACTCTACTCTACTCTACTCTACTCTACTCTACTCTACTCTACGATTCTATTCTATTCTATTCTATTCTTCTATTCTATTCTTCCACTCTACTCTACTCTACTCTACTCTACTCTACTCTACGATTCTATTCCTATTCTATTCTATTCTATTCTATTCATTCTATTCTATTCTATTCTATTCTATTCTATTCTATTCTATTCTATAGAAGGACAACTCCGTCCACCATTTTTAGTGGTTGTCTGTTTGTCAGTACAAGTTCTGAGCTACCTGCAAATTCAAGTTAAAAACAGACTTAGGCATGGTGGAACTTATTCTTAACCCAGGGAGTAGTTTACATAACTTTTTTGAAAAAGTGTTTAGCTGAAACTGTTCATTCTTTTGTTAGCATACGGTAGAATTATTTTCCATCTGATTTATTTCTTGGCACAATACCAGGCTTGTGAAGAGCTTTGCCTCCAGTTAATTCTTCAAATTAGGAACTTGCCCAAATGTGATTCTGTGAGTTAATTCAAGGCTACACAACTCTAGTTTTTTTTTTTTTTAATGTCCTTGGGATTTTTCTGCAGATTGCTCTGGGAATTATGGGTTAACAAACTAGGAAAGTACCTTGCATATTCTATGCTTATCTCTTTGGCACAATAATTGTCTTTTGTTCAAGATGCATCAACTTTATGATGTTGAAAACAGCAAACTTTAAAGATTCTCAGTTGAATAGATATATTTAAATACGGTAGAAACCATCTGAAATCATTTCTATTCCTGTTCCATCTGTGCTTTCTAATCCAATGTCTTCATGACATCCTCAGGTCTTGACCTACCTGTAAGTGTAAGGACCTTTCTGCTTCAGGATTGGATTAGAACCATTCATCATCACCTCCTCTGGGTTCTGGACATCAAAGAGCCAAAACTGTCGGTAAATGGGACTTCCTGGAACAACCCAATTCTCATAGGCAGTTGTACCCTTTTCGATGACAGCTTCCTGCAAGGAAGAACAGCAAGAGACAGAAAGATATCTCACTTAGACTTATATACCGCTTTACAGACCTCTCTAAGCGGTTTACAGAGTCAACATATTGCCCCCAACAATCTAGTTCCTAATTTTACCGACCTTGGAAGGATGGAAGTCTGAGACAACCTTGAGCCTGGTGAGGATCGAACTGCTGGCAGTGGGCAAAGTCAGCCTGCAATATTGAATTCCAACCAGTGTGCCACCAGGAAGGAGAATGAGAAAGGGAAGAAGGAAGGAAGGAAGGAAGGAAGGAAGGAAGGAAGGAAGGAAGGAAGGAAGGAAGGTAGCAATAGCACTTAGACTTATATACCGCTTCACAGTGCTTTACAGTCCTCTCTAAGCAGTTTACAGAGTCAACATATTGCCCCCAACAATCTGGGTCCTAATTTTACTGACCTCAGAAGGACGGAAGGCTGAGTCAACCTTGAGCCCGGTCAGGATCGAACTCCTGGCAGTGGGCAGAGTTTGCTTGCCTTACTGCATCTTAACCACTGCACCAGGAAGGAAGGAAGGAAGGAAGGAAGGAAGGAAGGAAGGAAGGAAGGAATAGCAATAGCAGTTAGACTTATATACCGCTTCACATTGCTTTTACAGCCCTCTCTAAGCGGTTTACAGAGTCAGATATTGCTGGTTAGGATCAAACTCCTGGCAGCGGGCAGAGTCAGCCTGAAATGCTGCATTCTAACCATGTTGCTATCAATCATTAATCTTCCAAATCAGTCATCATAACTGCTGTTTTTTTTTTTCTAATAGTTTGATGCAGTTCATTGGGCCCTCTGGCCCTGGCCCATGGACTTTGCAACTTGAGCATAAAAATAAAAAAAATATGCTGATTGTTACTGAGCAAAGCAATCTAGGCAGTTGCTGGAATTCAACAATAACCTGATGGCACGTAATCAATCGTTGTTCAATGCTGAATGCCATCGTTCTGTCTTCTACTGGCGACATCAGATATTATCTCTCTAATCATTTCTTGCAACAGGTAAATATTCTTTCGTCAGAGATAGCGCCCTTCTCATATGTTGAGAAGTGGAACTTCAACCTTTATAAAGTAGATAGTTGGACGTGATTATCTGCAAGGCTGTAATAATCCAAAGGAAATCCATTTTAGATGGTGATTTATGAACTGCTTGGCTTGGCTTGCCCTGGGCTGATTTTGTCAAATAGTCAGCAAGGTGTTTAAAGAGCCGATATTCTCATTACCCCAAAAAATGAAGATGACTTTAATTGTTATTCAGAAATCAGCAAGCTAAGAATCCTTTCCAAGCTTTTTTTTTTTTTCATAACAAACAAGACATATAGAATAATTGGTTAGAATCGAACTCCACAGCCAACCTATAAATCGTAACAACACAGTTTATGAAATACTGGTACAACTAGTCCTCGACTTAACAATCGCAATTGAGCCCAAAATTTGTGGTGCTGAGACATTTGTTCAGTGAAGTTTGCCCCATTTTATGACCTTTCTTGCCACATAAGTGAACCGCTCCACTTGTTATGTTAATAACTTGGTTGTTAAGCGAATCCCCATTGACTTTGCTTGTCCGAAGGTCGCAAAACGGAATCACCACGACCCCAGGACATTGCAACCATCATAAATATGAGTCAGTTGCCAAGCAGCTGGATTTTGATCACGTCACCATGATGATATCACAACGGTCATTAAGTGTGAAAAATGGGCCATAAGTCACTTTTTTCTAGTGCTGTTGTAACTTTGAACAGTTATTACATAAAGTGTTGTAAGTTGAGGAGTACCAGCATAGCATTTTCTTATGGATGTAGATATTTATTTTATTATTTATTATTATTATTATTTTTTATATGCCGCCCTTCCCTGGAGACTCAGGGCAGCTTACAATGCGTTAAGCAATAGCCTTCATACTTTTGTATATTTTATACAAAGTCAGCTTATTGCCCCCACAAACTGGGTCCTCAATTTACCCACCTTAGAAAGGATGGAAGGCTGAGTCGGCCTTGAGCCTGGTGAGAATTGAACTCGCAGTAATTGCAGGCAGCTGGATGCTAAATGCTGCCTTAGTAGGAGGCATTAGCCTCCTACACCACTCAGGCTGTATTTGATTTATAAACCCCAGTTCTTTTTTTTAAAAAAAATTGTAATTTTAGTAAAATAAATAAATAAATAAATAATTTTATTTCTATACCGCCCTTCTCCCGAAGGACTCAGGGCGGTGTACAGCCAATTTAAAAACACAACACACAACAATAATTAAAAATTAAAATAATTACATAGATTTGGCCGATTTAAAACCCCAAACATTTAAAATACCCCAATTAAAATTATTAAGTTGATAGCCCTGCCTGGCGGAACAACAGGGTCTTCAGTGCGCAACGAAACACTCGGAGGTCGGAGATCTTGCGTATTTCCGGGGGCAGTTCATTCCACAGGGCTGGGGCTCCCACAGAAAAGGCCCTCCCCCTGGGTGTCGCCAGCCGACATAACTTGGCTGATGGCACCCTGAGGAGACCCTCTCTGTGGGAGCGGACTGGTCGGTGGGAGGCTATTGGTGGCAGAAGTCGGTCTCGAAGGTACCCGGGTCCTATGCCATGGAGCGCTTTAAAGGTGGTAACCAACACCTTGAATCGCACACGGAAGACCACTGGGAGCCAGTGCAGCTCGCGCAGGAGGGGTGTCACGCGGGCACAACGAGTTGCGCCCATAACCACCCGCGCGGCCGCATTCTGGACCAGTTGGAGCCTCCGAGTGCTCTTCAAGGGGAGCCCCATGTAGAGAGCATTACAATAGTCCAGCCGGGAGGTGACAAGGGCATGAGTGACCGTGCGCAAGGCGTCCCGGTCCAGAAAGGGCTGCAACTGGCGGATCAGGCGAACCTGATAAAAGGCCCCCCTGGCCACGGCCGTCATATGCTCTTCTAAAGACAGCCGTGCGTCCAGGAGGACACCCAGATTGCGAGCCCTCTCTGTGGGGGGCAAAGATTCACCCCCAATAGTCAGCGATGGCACCTGCTGACTATATCGGGGCGCCGGCAGCCACAGCCACTCGGTCTTGGACGGGTTGAGTCTGAGCCTGTTCCTCCCCATCCAGACCCGCACGGCCTCCAGGCAGCGAGACATCACATCAAGGGCATCGTTGGGGTGGTCTGGGGTGGAATACATATTGGACATTTATACAACATATAAATAACTTATCATATTTAAGCATTGTTTCATAGTGGTTTTCCAGTTATTACTTTAATTCTTCTTCCCCTTTATCTTAATCTATTACTCCATCTTCTTCCCCTCCTTTTCCTTTCCCCCCTTTTTCCCCTATAGAGAACTATACATTTTAGTTATGTCTTTACTATTATACATTTCTACCTTCATATTATATACATTTTTATTCCACTCCGGACATACGATACTTCTCTATTTTGTACTTCTATTTTTCTCTCCTAATAGTTATTGTTCTTTGTTGTTAGTCTTAAGCCAGTTATACCATTTATTCCATATTCAATAATATTCTGTCTCTTCTTTTTCCGTGATTTCTTTTGTTAATCTGTCCATCTCAGCGCATTCTAAGATCTTATCTATTAGTTCTTCCTCCGTTGGGGTTCTTTCCTGTTTCCAGTTTTTTGCATACGTTATTCGTGCTGCTGTTAAGATGTGTAGCATCAAATATTTTATTTCTTCGGAATATGGTTTTGTAAATATTCCTAACAAGAATGGTAACTCCAGTAGGACTAATGACAAGATCCAAAACTTTTTTAGGGGTGGGCAGAAGCGAAGGGTGAGAAAGGATAACAGAAAGCAATGGAACTTCAAAGATTAATGGGGATGCTTCAAAGATGCAGTGAGAAGAAGGAAGAAGAAGAGACGTCAGTCCTCAAGGTTGATTAGAAACAAAATGAAATACAATATCCGGAAGTTTTTAAGAAGAGATTGGATAACCATTTCTCTGAAATGGTATAGGGCAGTGAGGGCTAACCTTTTGTTCTGGCCCAGCTCCGGATTCCCGAGGATATTGACACACATCAATGGTCCTTATCAAATTTATTAAGTAGCAAGAATAAACCAAAGTCCGGCACCTCACGGTTAGATTATCGCAACACGCTCTACATGGGGCTACCCTTGAAGAGTGTTCGGAGACTACAGTTGGTCCAGAACGCAGCCGCGCGAGCTGTCGTGGGTGCACCTAGGTACACCCACATTACACCAATTCTCCACGAGCTGCACTGGCTCCCTATTGATCTATGGTTACAATTCAAGGTGTTGGTTATTATCTTTAAAGCCCTACATGGCTCAGGGCCAGGGTATCTTCGAGACTGCCTTCTACCACATACTCCCAGCGACCGGTAAGATCCCACAGAGTTGGTCTCCTCCGGGTCCCGTCAGCTAAACAATGCTGGCTGGCGGGCCCGCATTGGAGGGCCTTCTCTGTGGCTGCCCCAGCTCTCTGGAACCAGTTACCTCCTGAGGTCCGGACCATCCCCACCCTATTGGCATTCCGAAAAGTAGTGAAGACCTGGCTTTTCTGGCAGGCCCGGGGCCGTTGATCTTGCTGTTACAATCTGGCGAGATCTGGCCATGAATAGTGTGAATGGGTTTTAATTGTTTTTAATGGTTTAACTTTTAATGTTTTATATATGGTTTTTAAATGCATTGTAAGATGCCTTGAGTCTTCGGAGAAAGGCGGCATACAAACAAACAAACAAACAAATAAATAAATAAATAAATAAATAAGGCTCAGGCTCAACCCATCCAAGACCGAGTGGCTGTGGTTTCCGACGTCCCGATATAGCCAGTTGACGCCATCACTGACTATTGGGGGCGAATCATTGGCCCCCACGGAGAGGGCTCGCAACTTGGGCGTCCTCCTGGATTCACGGCTGTCTTTAGAAGAGCACTTGACGGCCGTGACCGGGAGGATTTTTTATCAGGTCCGCCTGATTTGCCAGTTGCGTCCCTTTCTGGATCGGGACTCGTTACGCACGGTCACTCATGCCCTCGTCACCTCCCGCCTGGACTATTGTAATGCTCTCTACATGGGGCTCCCCTTGAGGAGCACCCGGAGGCTCCAACTGGCGCAGAGTGCGGCCGCGCGGGTGGTAATGGGAGCGACATGGCGCTCCCATGTAACACCTCTCCTGCGCGAGCTGCACTGGCTCCCGGTGGTCTTCCGGGTGCACTTCAAGGTTTTGGTTACCACCTTTAAAGCGCTCCATGGCTTAGGGCCTGGTTATTTACGGGACCGCCTACTACCACCAATAGCCTCCCACCGGCCAGTACGCTCTCATAGAGAGGGACTCCTCCAGGTGCCGTCAGCCAAACAGTGTTGACTGGCGGCCCCCAGGGGGAGAGCCTTCTCTGTGGGGGCACCTACCATCTGGAATGAGCTCCCCCCGGAGATACGGAGGATCCCGGATCTGCGCTCCTTCCACCGTGCTGTGAAGACCTTTTTATTCCATCAAGCGGGCTTGACCTGATCTCTTCCCTTTTTAAATATGTAAATTTTAATCTGTTTTTAAATTATTGGGGTATTTTAATTTGTCTGGGCCAAAAAGTTTAATTTGATTTTATCGGGATTTTAAATTTTGTGTATTTATGTATTTTATTGTTGGCTGTTCACCGCCCTGAGTCCTTCGGGAGTAGGGCGGTATACAAATCAAATAAACTAAACTAAACTAAACTAAACTAAACTAAACTAAACTAAACTAAACTAAACTAAACTAAACTAAACTAAACTAAACTAAACTAAACTAAACTAAATAAATAAATAAATAAATAAATAAAGGTTGGCAACCAGCCCAGAAAACAAGATACGATAAGACTTTCCCAAAAATGCTCTGATGATAATTACAAGTTGTTTCCAGCAAGAAACTTACTAATGGCGTGTGACTTAAATAGGCTAAGGGAGTGGCCAATGATCCTCAAGCCTTACTCTCGAGGAGACCTCCTCCGCCTGAGTAGCCACTCCTGCCTTTTGGCAGCCCTGCGTGCTCGAGCATTGAGGAGAGGCTCCTCCACTTCACTCTCTCCACTTGAAGGAGCCTCTGGAGGTTCTGAAGGCCCTGGCTGAGTCTCTGCCTCTGGCACCACATCCTCTTCAGCCTCCTCGCTCTCCGATGTGAGCACCGGCTGCGCAGGCTGCTGGCGCGACACCACACCAGCCTCCTTGTCATCGGGATCAGCCACGATCTGCACAGGCCGCTGGCGGGCCACAACACTTTTTCGGTGCAAAGTACCCAAAGCAGGAGGTTGCCCTGAGTGCAACTGAACAAAGACCTGGCTTTCTTCTACTACTACTTCTTCTTCTTTTTGCTAAAGAAGAGGGACAGAAAACAGGAAGAGAGAAAAAGAGAAAGTAAAGAAAGCCAGTTCTTTTCTATAACAGCATCATTGTGTTGTTGGAAGAAATATCCTGCTAGGTTCTGCTCCAAGTGGGGAAAAAGCCACTGGAGACATGGAGACTGCTTGGAAAGATGGTTTAATGGTGGACAGGATCACATGGCTTGAGTTCCTGAACAGAAAAGGGGCAGATACAGGGAGTCCTTAGGTTTTTATGCTCTCTCTGGCTTTGCATTTCCTGGGGCCCCGAAAGAGTATCCTGATTGGTTGTCAGACTCCCAGGGGGTGGGGGTCTTAGCTAGCCTTGCTGGCTGATGGTCACATGTGCTTCCCAGGTCACATGGGGTGAGTTTCTGCTGCTATTGTGTAGAGGGCTAATCCTATCTTTGTTGGATCTTTGGCAATTCCTACTATGGCTCTGCCTGAAGGAGGTAGATCTTTGTTATGTAGAATAGACTGGCCCAGGCCTTAATGGCCCATTGACAAAGGGTGGGGGCAGGAAGATGGGAGCTGCTTCAAAACATGCTTATCCATTTCTCATCCAAGGAAATGTAATATTCTGCCTTTTTCATATTTCCTAAAATATTTCACTCTTCCAGGAAAGGGGTGGGTGCTAACTTCCTACAGTGTCAAGGGGATGGGGGTGGGGTGGGGGTAAAGGGTCACTCAGGTTTTCCTGGCATTTTCTTGCATAATTCTTCAGAAAGAAAGATCCGTCTGAAACTGCCAAAGAAGAAGGAGTAGGCATGCAGAGAGCAGAGTTCAGTAAATGTTAACAGCCAAGCACGATTTGCTACGATAAGGATTTATCTTTAGTTTCTTTATCTTCTGAATTATATCAGTTGCCCTCCAACTGTGTCCGATGAGTAACTATCACCTTTCTGGATCAGACATTCTCACCAGTTATTTCCACACCTCTGGGAATGCAATGTGGATGCCCTTTTATTGAAATCTGTGAATCTATGTTCTGTTCTGAGTCCCAAAAGTGCTTTTTCACTTGCCAGGCAATTGGCATCCTTCCTTGTTTTTTGTTTTGAAGACATTTTGCTTCTCATCCAAGAAGCTTCTTCAGTTCTGACAGTTCTGTTCTGAGGTTCATATACCTGAAGAACAAGCTCGCTCATCACTGGGCATCTGTAGATGAAGGTCTTTGGAATTCACAAAGTTCATAGTGATATTTCATCCGTCTTTATCATCACTCAAATGTTGCCTGATAGGATCCTGAGTCCTTCGGGAGAAGGGCGGTATAGAAATAAAATTATTCTTATTCTTATTCTTATTCTTATTCTTATTCTTCTATTACCACGTGTGGTGGACATGCAGAGATGCAAAGAAATATTGGACCAAGATACACAGGTGTTTGGAAAAAATGACTAAGAGACATATTGATTTTAAACCAGAGATATTTTTTATTAGGGATCTTACCAGAGACATATAATAAAGAATTGCAATATTTAATTGTGAACCTTCTAACAGCAGCAAGAATTGTATTTGCAAAAAATTGGAAAGGAGAAAGGACACCAACTGATAAAGAAATTATTAAGAAAATGATGGACTGTGCTGAAATGAGTAAATTGACATTTGAAAGAAGAGAGCAGGAAGATAAACAATGTTATTTGATATGGGATTTATTTTATCAATGGATGGACAATCAAAAATGGAGATAAACATGAAATATGTGGATGCTGAGATAAATTAAGTCAATTTCTTTTTTTATATATATGAAAATAATCTCAAAATAGTGATATTTTGAACAGAGGAGGGAGCACAAAAGGATACAAACCGATCGATATACTGTCTGTAACTGTATGGAATGATGATGTTTTTATGTTTTATTCTTGTTTAAAAGTAAAAAAAATATTGGGGAAAAAAAATGTTGCCTGACACGAGAGCCTTGATGACATTAAACCTCCTATCAGGTGATTAATAGGGACTAAACTGGTTTTGAACTTAATAACGGCTGCCAGGTTACTGGTGGCACAGTACTGGAAGAAGGAAGATCCACTCACCATTGAGGAATGGACATTAAAAGTTGTGCATTTGGCAGAAATGGCAAAAATTTCATCATATCTTAAAAGACCATTCAAATGAGAGATATATATCGGAATGGAGAAGATGGATTGATTATATACAGAAGAAATATCCGAATAAGAAGATTCATATAGCTTATGAATGAAATAATTTTAAGTAGTTTATATCTGGGTTTTTTTTTTTTTTTTTTTTTAGTTATAAGGAGTTAAGGACCTAGGGAGAATATGAAATGTAATAATTTGTTAGCATATTCTAGTTTTTGATTTGTGAATGCTATACCCTGTGCTTGTTCTGGGAAGTCTAGGGAGGGGGGTGGGGGGGAGGGAGGGGAAAGAGGGGTGGGGAGGTGAAAATGTTTGTATTTCTTATAAAACTTTTCAATAAAAAAAAACAAACCTGCCATCAGGTGGTCTCCTGGTCCATTTCCTGGTCAACACACGGACTCTATTTTTTTTTATATATATATAATTGTTATTAATATATTCTATACACCAATACACCAATAAAATATACAATCCTGCCACCATGGTATAATGTGATTACATTGTCCATAAATATAAAGTCATTCCTTTATACATACATATTTGCCGTCATATATATACATCATCATATATCTATTCTATCCCACCTTTTCTGGACCCAATCGTACCATAGTTTGCAACTCTGAATCTTTTTTACCATTGATCAATCTAGTTAATCTATCTGATTCCGCACACTCATTAATTTTATATATTATTTTCAAATCCATCGGTAAGTATTGATTTTTCCACTCCTGCGCATAGGCTAATCTTGCTGCAGTAATAATGTGAATCAACAAGGACCATATATCTGATTTAACATTCAAAGGTTTTGCCCTCAACAGGAAAATCTCGGGCCTCAATTCCAAATTGATCTGTGTAATTTCCAAAATCCATTGCCGTATTTTTCCCCAATATTTAACCGCCTGCGGGCAGCTCCACCATTGGTGAAAATAGGTTCCATTACTGTAACCGCACTTCCAACAGCAGGCAGATGTCCGACACGGACTCTATTTTAATCAATAACATCTACTGTTCTCAGCAAAACAGTCAAGGCACTTTTTGGTCTGTAGGAACATCTCGAGTGTGTGCAAACAGAAGAGAATAACAGAGTGGGAAGGGACCTTGGAGGTCTTCTAGTCCAACCCTCTGCTTAGGCAGGAAACCCTATATCCATGATGGTGAATCTATGGCACATGTGCCACAGGTGGCTCACAGAGCTCTCTCTGTGGGCACGACAGCCATTGCCCCAACCCAGTTCCAGTGGGCACGCACGCGTGCCTCCCACCGGCCAGCTGGTCTTCAGGCCCCATGCATACGCAGGGACAGGATGCATGCGGAAGACACACACGCGCATGTGGGGTGGGTTCTACTTGCCTTAACTACTGGTTTGCAATAGCTTGCTTCGCTCGTGAGCGTGCACACGCTTGCTTTTCTGCACAGACACAGAAGCCTACTGGTTCTATAGAACCAGTCCGAACTGGGGGCAACCCACCACTCGTTTGCACGGAGGAGGAGAAGGAGGAAGAGGAGGGGGAAGAGGAGGAGGAGGAGGAGGAGATGATTGTGGGGTCTTTGGTGCGCTGAACTTGGTGGTTTTCTTGCAGACATTTGTTTACCAACGTATGTGACATTGTCCTGGAGTTTTATCTTGAGTTCTGGGTGAAATTGCCGTATTTCTTTCTATGTTGTTCTTGGATCGATTGCAATCGGTTGCTCAGAACATACAAGGTTGGGAGGGATCTTGGAGGTCTTCTAGTCCAACCACCTATTTGAACAGAAGAGACTATACCGGTGATGGCGATCCTTTTCGGCACCGAGGGCCCAAAAAACAGCCTGAAAATGGTCCGAAAAACAGCCTGGAAAACAGCCTGTTTTTTGGGCATTTTTCGAGCCGTTTTCAGGCTGTTTTCCAGCGCTCTGGCACCTGCGAAGACCAGATGGCTGGAAACCAGAAGAGCAGCTGGCGACAGTGCGTGTGCCCACAGAAAGGGCTCTATGTGCCACCTCTTGCACACGTGCTATAGGTTCACCATCACGGAACTATAATATTCCGTACAAATCATCATGCAATCTCTTCTTAATAACCGCCAGTGATGGATCATCCACAACTTCTGGAGGCAAGTTGTTCCACTCATTAATTGTTCTAACTGTCAGGAAATTTCTCCTCAGTTCTAGGTTGCTTCTCTCCTTGATTAGTTTCCATCCATGGCTTCTTGTCCTGCCTTCAGGTGCTTTGGAGAATAGCTTGACCCCCTCTTCTTTGGGGCAACCCCTGAGATATTGGAAGGCTGCTATCCTATAGTGTCTAGTCCTTCTTTTCATTCAGCTAGACATAATTCCTACTTCTGCCCTTCCTGGCTGGCAAATAGACGATCAAAGGAACATCTCATTCATTTGTTTACTTTTCATCCACCCCCACCCCATCCAAAAAAACCCTCCATTTGGAGAATAAATCAGCCAGAAAATCAGCAGATGTTAGGTGAGTAGCAGATAGGTGGAGAAACAATTAAGGTTGCTGGTGGCCTGTAATGGTTTACATCATAGGTAAGGGTAAAGATTCCCCTCGCACATACGTGCTAGTCGTTCCCGACTCTAGGGGGCGGTGCTCATCTCCGTTTCAAAGCCGAAGAGCCAGCGCTGTCCGAAGACGTCTCCGTGGTCATGTGGCCGACATGACTCAACGCCAAAGGCGCATGGAACGCTGTTCCCTTCCCACCAAAGGTGGTCCCTATTTTTCTTTTTTTAAAAAATTTTAAAAACAAACTTTATTCAATATAAAAAGATAAAAGATTGTACAAAACATTCTTAATTCTAAAAAAAGAAGGTACAATTCTAGATTACATATATACTAAAAACTAACAAACAGGATTATCTATCTATATTTGAACATGTAAGTACATGTATACATTAACCTTAATTTCTTAATGACGGTGTAAATTTGTTATCCTTAATTTCTTACTATATTTGACTTTAATTTTTTTTTCTTTTGATTGATCCATTCATACCATCTGTCCCATATTTTGTAACACTGTGAGTCTTCTTTGTTGTTTAATTTTAAAGTTAATCTATCCATTTCTGCACATGTGAATATTTTTTGAATATTTTTGTCCCTATTTTTCTACTTGCATTTTTTACCTGCTTTTGAACTGCTATCTTGGCAGAAGCTGGGACAAGGAACGGGGAGCTCACCCTGTTACGCGGCACTAGGGATTCGAACTGCTGAACTGCCGACTTTTTAATCGACAAGCTCAGCATCTTAACCACTGAGCCACCACGTCCCTCCTATGCTTACATCATAAGCAAAGGTTTTAGAAGAAAGGGATGAGAAATGCAGGGATTCGAGGCTGCTCTTACCTTTTCTACTGTGTCCTCGATGAGGTTATTTCCAACTGGGATTAAAATTCCGCCGAGGATGGCCAACGCTGCCCCAATGATTGTTCCTGTCAGCAAGCCGCAATTTTTATTACACCCCATGCTTCTTCACACAGTTGCAGGTCCTTGCAGCTGCTCCTTCTGTTCCTTTGACTTGATGTTTTCTGATGTTCGCTCAAAATATATATCAAAGAGATCTATGCACGTTTTTAAAAAAGAGGTTGAAGTACAAAGTACAGCATCAACTGTTCAGTGGAAGACGATTGAGAAACATGTGGGGGAGGGGGAAAAGTAATTAAGATTTATTTATTTATTATTTATTTATTAATCAAATTTCTATACCGCCCTACTCCCGAAGGACTCAGGGCGGTGAACAGCCAAGATAAAATACAGATAATACAAATATTAAAAATCCCTTAAAATTATTAAATATTTTGGCTGAAACACAGATTAAAACACCCAATTTATAAAATCACGAATTAAAACATTTAAAAGAGGAGAGTTAGGCCAGGCCAGCCTGCTGAAATAGAAAAGTTTTGAGAGCATGGCGAAACGTGCGCAGATCCGGGATCCTCCGTATCTCTGGGGGGAGCTCGTTCCAGAGGGTGGGCGCCGCCACAGAGAAGGCTCTCCCCCTGGGGGCCGCCAGTTGACACTGTTTGGCTGACGGCACCCTGAGGAGCCCCTCTCTATGGGAGCGTACTGGTCGGTGAGAGGCTATTGGTAGCAGAAGGCGGTCTCGTAAATACCCCGGTCCTAAGCCATGGAGCGCTCTAAAGGTGGTAACCAAAACCTTGAAGTGCACCCGGAAGACCACCAGGAGCCAGTGCAGCTCGCGCAGGAGGGGGGTCACATGGGAGCGCCACGTCGCTCCCATAACCACCCGCGCGGCCACATTCTGGACCAGCTGGAGCCTCCGGGTGCTCCTCAAGGGGAGCCCCATGTAGAGAGCATTGCAGTAGTCCAAGCGGGAAGTAATGAGAACATGAGTGACCGTATTTAACGAGTCCCGATCCAGAAAGGGACGCAACTGGCAAATCAGGCGGATCTGATAAAAAATCAAGATCACTCAACCACTGACCAGAGACAAAAACCAGGTCTAGCGTGTTTTCCCCCGTGTGAGTAGGGCCATGAACTAACTGGGTCAGGTCCATGGCCATCATGGAAGCCATGAACTCTCGAACCACCTCAGACGCCTCACCGACGGATGGCAGGTTAAAATCCCCCATGACCATAAGCCTGGGGGTGTCAACCGCCACCGTGGCTATAACATTGAGCAGCTCGGGCAGGGCTGCCATCACGTGGCAGGGAGCCAGGTACGTAACCAGCACGCCCATCTGCACCCCATGACCCCACTTCACAAGGAGGGACTCACAACCAGCCGTCTGAGGAACAGTGACCTCCTTCGGACCAAGACCTTCTCTAATGACAACCGCCACCCCCCTCCCCTCCCCTGTGTCCTTGGCTGATGGAATGCACAGAAACCGGGTGGGCACATCTCAATGAGGGGGATCCCCCCTCCTGGCCCAACCAGGTCTCCGTAATACCCGCCAGGTCCGCTCCCCCCTCCTGAACAAGATCACAAATGAGGGGGGCTTTATTTATCACGGACCGGGCGTTGCACAGCATCAGCCGAAGGCCCAGGGCCTGAGGGTCTGTGCAACCTGGGGAATGAGGGGAGTATTGAAGGCCGGAGCACGCCACCGCTTGGAGCCAGCAGGCGCGCACTCCCACAACCTGATGTGGCCCCCTGCTCCTGCCATATCTGCCCCTCCCACCCACAGTACTGATGTAATGTCCATCCATAACACAAGCTCTAACCCCCTCCTTGACCCCGGTTCCCGCACCTCTAGTGCCGTGCTCTTCAGCCAGCTCTGGCCTCCTCCCCGACAGGTTCTCCCCCAAACCCACCGAACCCACCCCCTCCCAGAAACCTTTAAAACCTTATCTAAAAATTTCCCCCAAAAACCCCACAACCTCCTCCTCGCCGCATGCCACCTCTCGGGATTCCAAAATCTGTCATCAAGGTAGGCCCTCGATAGTGAGGAGGGCCAAACCTGCGAGAGGGGGGAGTCTCGCAGCGCAAGCAGGTCAGCAGCTGTAAACATCGCACAAAGCAGAGATGGAGAGTCAACTGGTCAGGGCTTCACCAGATCGTCCAATAATACTGGGTCAAAGTAGATCATGAATATCAGGAGCTGGTTCACTGCCCTCTCACGACAGTGAAAGGAGCCAGTGACATCCCCCCATGTCTGGAGGATAATTATCCCAGTCACCCTCTCACAGTGACTGGGGCAGACAATAAAGTCACAATAGTCCATCCTTTCATCTGACGGATGACAAACAGCCCCCTCAGCACCTGCACACCATTTTGCCCAGTTCTCCTCCAGTTTGGGGTCGCACAAGAAGCCAGCAATTTGTAAGGTTATTAAAGACAATGATGATAATCCCACAGGCACAAGTTCTTCCCTGGGGCGAGAGTAGGGATAGCAGACAAAGAACGCAGTCCAAGTCCAAGGGTGGGTGGCCATCAAAGGCCAACACCCACCCATACCTGGGGGAAGAAGGGGGAGGAGGAGAAGCCACCCGAGGCAACCAATAGAGCCCTGGTCAGCCTCCCGCCTCTCCTGCCCCAAATCTCCCCAATCCCCAGTCTCAGCTCTGATGACAAAACAAACCCTGAATAATAGGGGTCAAGGCTCAAAAAAGAGCAGATGGTAATCCTGAGGGCAAGGCTGTCCATATTCCCCCAGCCACCTGCTGCAAGCTCTTTCCTCAGCCGGATGATCCGTGGCTGCCATTGCCTTCCGCCACCACCGCCGCCGCCACCACCGCCATCGCCGGTTCGCAACCGGCACCCTGGGCTCCCCATGGCACCTCCAGGACCCCCGAAAAACATCCGGAGAGCGTCCCAGAGATCCCTGAGGGGCGAGGGGGATGAAGGGCACCTCCAAGCCGCTGGCGTCGCACAGCAACGCCGACTGCCGCCGAACACTCCGGCCTCCACTCCTCCCGGCACTGACAAGCCAAAAACAGCAGTTTTAGCAGGCCGTCGCCCCATCTCCTGCGGCGGCTTCAAACAGCGAGTCCCGCCCTGCCCTGATATTCCGGAGGGCGAAAAAGCGAATAGCAAACGCGAAAAGTCGACATAATTGAAGCGTGGCCAAATTGAGATGGACAAAGCAGTTCAATATCCAAGTTAACTTTTCTTTTTCGTAGATTCAGAAGTCAAGATGAGTAAGCAACAATTTCAGACTGAATTGTCCCTCTCTTTCTAAAATAAGTCCACGTTTTGATCCAGAAGCTGTGTGGGTGGTGCGAAGAGCAAATCCTAACTCATATTTTTTTCAGTGCCATCATAATAAAATAAATGCTTGTAAATTAGTAGGAGTAACAGTAAGAGAGTTGGAGGGGATCTTGGAGGTCTTCTCGTCCAAACCCCTGCAAAAGCATCAGACCCTACACCATTTTAGACAAATGGCTGCCCAGTGTCTTCTTAAAAACCTCCAGTGATGGAGCACACACAACTTCTGGAGGCAAGTCGTTCCACTGGTTAATTGTTCTCAATGTTGGGAAGTTTCTCCTTAGTTCTAGGTTGCTTCCCTCCTTGATACGTTTCCATCCGTTGCTTCTTGTCCTGCCTTCAGGTGCTTTGGAGAATAGCTTGACTCCTTCTTCTTTGGGGCAGCCCCTGAGATATTGGGGCACTGCTATCATGTCAACCCTAGTCCTTCTCTTTGTTGGACTAGACCAGGGGTCTGCAACCTTAAACACTCAAAGAGCCCTCTGGACCTGTTTCCCACAGAAAAGAAAACACCGGGAGCCACAAAACCCTTCATATGCCTGACTATTTCCTGAGCAGCCACTGTTTCCTGATACTCTGAATTACTAGTGTTAATACCACTTTATAAGGTCTTGGTAAGGGCCACACTTGGAAGAGTGCATTCAGCTTTGGTCACTACAATGTAAAAAAGATGTGGAGACTCTAGAAAGAGTGCAGAGAAGAGCAACCAAGAGGATTAGGGGACTGGAGGCTAAAACATATAAAGAATGGTTGCTGGAATTGGATATGTCTAGTTTGATTAAAGAAGGACTAGGGGAGACATGATAGCAGTCTTCCAATATCTCAGGGGCTGCCCCAAAGAAGAGGGAGTCAAGCTATTCTCCAAAGCACCTGAAGGCAGGACAAGAAGCAACGGATGGAAACGTATCAAGGAGAGAAGCAACCTAGAACCCCCCTAAGCAGGGGGTTGGACTAGAAGACCTCCAAGGTCCCTTCCAACTCTGTTATTCTATTCTATTCTATTCTGTTCTGCTCTGTTCTGCTCTACTCTACTCTACTCTACTCTACTCTACTCTACTCTGCTCTGCTCTGCTCTGCTCTGCTCTGCTCCATCCTATTCCTATTCCTATTCCTATTCCTATTCCTATTCCTATTCCTATTCTATTCTATTCTATTCTATTCTATTCTATTCTATTTCTATTCTATTCTATTCTATTCTATTCTATTCTATTCTACTCTACTCTACTCTACCCTACCCCACCCCACTCCATCCTATTTCTCTATTCTATTCTATTCTATTCTATTCTATTCTATTCTATTCTATTCTATTCTATTCTATTCTTCTATTCTATTCCATTCCATTCCATATTCTCTATTCTATTCTATTCTATTCTATTCTATTCTATTCTATTCTATTCTATTCTATTCTATTCTATTCTATTCTAGTATAACACATGGGTAATGTGGATGTACTGTAGAGTTTTGCCTGGCGGGCTTTATGTTCGTTTATTGGACTTACTGTTTGAGCAGCTTGCTGTTTGTGTTACGGACTAATTGGCCATTGTCTGGGCAATTAATCTGGGTTTGTTTATGGCTGGTTTCAGTGACAGCACACACATTGCTTCCGACAACACCTCTCTCTGCCTGCCGTGCTAAATAGCTTCCGGTGCAGCCCATCAAGAGGAGTGAGGCCTTTCCCCCCCCCCGCAATTATAAAGTTATAAAGCCAGCTGAAGAGAACTGCTTGGGGAAGACAAATAAAAACCTCCATAAACTACACTGAGGTGTGAATGAGGCAGCACAAGTAACCTATTGGTCCCACCTTCGTTAGGCGGCACTAGGGATTCGAACCGCTGAACTGCCAACCTTTCGATCGACAAGCTCAGCGTCTTAGCCGCCGAGCCACCACGTCCCTTAGGTTACAATCTTGGCTGGTGCCCAATTGCATAGTGTCTCGCTCCTTCTGAAACTGGGGAAACTGCATGTCACACACTGGAACAAGCTCATATTTCAACTCCCAAATGATACCGCCCATGCCTGACACAGAACTTCACCTAACTTCGACGGAGGCCAAAAGCATTGCCTGTTCAAGACGCTTTGAGGCCCTGCCAAAAATATTAAGGTTGCCTGTTTAAGATGCTTATTGTTAGGAGGTCCCCAAGATCTTTCCACAAGAAGTGTCCCAGAAAACTTCTTTGGAAGTTTGCAAAAGGCAGAGAGGGAAGGTTAGGGAAGCTTGGGGCAGGGGTGAAATCCAGCAGGTTCTGACAGGTTCTGGAGAACCGGTAGCAGAAATTTTGAGTAGTTCAGAGAACCGGCAAATACCACCTCTGGCTGGTCCCAGAGTGGGGTGGAATGGAGATTTTGCAATATCCTTCCCCCAGGAGCGGGCAAGGAATGGGGATTTTGCAGTATCCTTCCCTCTGGAGTGGGGTGGGAATGGGGATTTTGCAGTATCCTTCCCCCTGGAGTGGGGTGGGAATGGGGATTTTGCAGTATCCTTCCCCCAGGAGTGGGGTGGGAAGGGAGATTTTGCAGTATCCTTCCCCCAGGAGTGGGGTGGGAATGGGGATTTTGAAGTATCCTTCCCCCAGGAAAGGGGTGGGAATGGGGATTTTGAAGTATCCTTCCCCCAGTAGCGGGGTGGGAATGGGGATTTTGAAAACCTTTCCCCCAGGAGTGGGAAGTGAGTGGGGATTTTGCAAAATCTTTCCCCCTGGAGTGGGGTGGGAATGGGATTTTGCAGTATCCTTCCCCCAGGAGTGGGGTGGGAATGGGGATTTTGAAGTATCCTTCCCCCAGGAAAGGGGTGGGAATGGGAATTTTGAAGTATCCTTCCCCCAGTACCGGGTGGGAATGGGGATTTTGAAAACCCTTCCCCCAGGAGTGGGAAGTGAGTGGGGATTTTGCAAAATCTTTCCCCCTGGAGTGGGGTGGGAATGGGGATTTTGCATTATCCTTCCCCCAGGAGCGGGGAGGGAATGGGGATTTTGCAGTATCCTTCCTGGAGTGGGGTGGGAATGGGGATTTTGCAGTATCCTTCCCCCAGGAGCGGGGAGGGAATGGGGATTTTGCAAAATCCTTATCCCAGGAGTGGAGTGGAAATGGGGATTTTGCGGTATCCTTCCCCTGACATGCCCACCAAGCCACACCCACCAAGCCACACCATGCCCACCAGTAGTAAAAATATTTGAATTCCACCACTGGCTTGGGGGTGAGGCGGACAGAAACCCAAATAACCAAAGAGGCCTTTTTGGAAAGTCCTTTACTAGCAATTAATATTCTACAGTTGTTGGTCTTTCTTCCTCTCCTTCAAAACAAAACAAAACAAAAAAAGTCACAGCTTTTGGAGACAAAACACAACTAGGGCTCTTTTCTTCGGAGGGGCAGGAGGCCAAAAAATTAGAATATTTTTTTTTCCCAACCCAGCCACTCAGTTGCGTAACTTCGGCTCCCGTTCTTCAACTCCCAAGGTGCAAAATCTCAGAGGAAACGGCAGCTGAGCTGCAGAACGGGCAGAACAAATCCAAATCCAAAGTGGAATTTCATTCTGAAGGGGGCGAAAATGGGATTTTCTTCAGAGAGACCCAGAAGTTCAGTTTTTTCGGGCCAGTCTTTCCGATGGGGGAAGAGGGGAAACAGGGCACTTAAATGTCCGTAGAGTTCTGGTTGGAAAAATGACTTAATCTGTCACCGCTTGTATGGCAGGCGTCTTCCGCAGGATATTTACATACACAGAGCACAAGGAACAACAAACACCAGGAAGGCAGGTCTACTGTCTGCTTGAAATTGGAAGAAATGGATGCTTTCACCAGCAGCATCGTCCTGCAGGCGGAGAAAAGAAAATAACACAAATGAGTCCGATAAATCCAGAAATGTTGGATGATTGACTGGGACTTCTATTTGAATGCCTCTTGGAGCCAAGGTTTTAAAAGACATATTATTATTTTATCTTTGTTTTCTTATCTCTTCCTCAAGCTATGGGTCCACAGCCTTCATTAAAACACATCAGTGTTCATCACTGTATTTTTTTTTTTAATTTGATTTATATGCCGCCCTTCTCTGGAGATTCAGGGCGGCTTACAATGCGCTAAGCAATAGCCTTCATTCTTTTGTATATCTATACAAAGTCAGCTTATTGCCCCCACAAACTGGGTCCTCAATTTACCTACCTTAGAAAGGATGGAAGGCTGAGTCAACCTTGAGCCTTGGCGAGATTCGAACCTGCAGTAATTGCAGGCAGCTGGTCTTAATAACCAGCTTAATAACAGGGTGCCTTAGACCACTGTACTACCAATTTTCCTGTTGCTAGTAAGGATCAATAACTGGAAGTCCTATATAACTCAGTGGTGAAATGCTACCGGTTCGCACGAACTGGTAGTAAAAAAAAAAAAATGCTACCAGTTTGTCCGAACTGGTATTTCCGATGATCAGCTGTGCCGCGTGATTTAAAATAGCTAGAAAGCAGGAAATCCTGCTTTCTAGTGAATCTAAATCGCATGGCACAGCTGTTCCCCCCCTCGCTGTTCTACTTACCTTCTCAAGCTTCCTTTTTCCGCGTGAAGCACGCATTTGACGTGTAATGTGCATGCGTACATGGGCAGCGTGATTTTGGTGTTCACCGTGCATGCGAGCGCACGTTTGACGCACAATGCACATTCGCGGCCAGCAAACCAGTGGCAAACCGGTTCAGATTTCACCACTGATAGGATGGAATAATAGAAGGGACCTTGGAGGTCTTCTACTCCAGCTCCAGACTCAAGCAGGGAACCCTACACCATTTCAGACAATCGCTTCTTAAAAACCTCCAGTGTTGGAGCACCCATAACTTCTGGGAGCAAGTTGTCCCACTGATTCATTGTTCTGTCAGGAAATTTCTCCTCAGTTCTAGGTTGGCTCTCTCCTTGGTTAGTTTCCAACCATTTTGTTCTTGCCTTGCCTTTTGGAAATTAGTTTGACCCCCTCCTCTTTGTAGGAGCCCCTCAAATATTGGAAGACTGCTATCATGTCACGCCTAGTCATTCTTTTCATTAGAGTAAAGGTAAAGATAAAGGTTCCCCTGGCACATATGTGCTAGTCGTTCCCGACTCTAGGGGACGGTGCTCATCTCTGTTTGAAAGCCGAAGAGCCAGCGCTGTCCAAAGATGTCTCGGTCCAACGCTGAGCTTGTTGATCGAAAGGTCGGCAGTTCAGCGGTTTGAATCCCCAGTGCCACGTAACGGGGTGAGCTCCCGTGACTTGTCCCAGCTTCTGCCAACCTAGCAGTTCGAAAGCAGGTAAAAAATGCAAGTAGAAAAATAGGGACCACCTTTGGTGGGAAGGGAACAGCGTTCCGTGCGCCTTTGGTGTTGAGTCATGCCGGCCACATCACCACGGAGACGTCTTTGGACAGCGCTGGCTCTTCGGCTTTGAAATGCAGATGAGCACCGCCCCCTAGAGTCAGGAACGACTAGCATGTATGTGCGAGGGGAATCTTTACTTTTAAGCCATCTTGAGTTGCCATGTGTGAGTAGGTGGCAATATAAATTTTCTAAATGAAGGAAGGAAGGGAGGGAGGGAGGATGGGAGGAAGGAAGGAAGGAAGGAAGGAAGGAAGGAAGGAAGGAAGGAAGGAAGGAAGAAGGAAGGAAAGGAAGGAAGGAAGCAAGGAAGAAAGAAGGAAGGAAGGAAGGAAGGAAGCAAGCAAGCAAGCAAGCAAGGAGGAAGGAAGGAAGGAAGGAAGGAAGGAAGGAAGGAAGGAAGGAAGGGAAGGAAGGAAAGAAGGAAGGAGGAAGGAAGCAAGGAAGAAAGAAGGAAGGAAAGAAAGAAAGAAAGGAAGGAAGGAAGGAAGGAAGGAAGGAAGGAAGGAAGGAAGGAAGCCCTATGGCACCCAGAATCTGGTGGAGCCAAGAGCCCTTCCAAATGAATGAATGAATGAATGAATGAATGAATGAATGAATGAATGAATGAAATGAAATGAAATGAAATGAAATGAAATGAAATGAATGAATGAATGAATGAATGAATGAATGAATGAATGAATTACAGATCTTAATTCCAAACCTCACTTACTTATTTAGGGCTCTTTCCTTTGCATAGGAAAAATGCAATTAGGAATCCCAGGAAGATCACAGATCCGACGATCATGAGCGCCAGCTGAAGGAAGTGCAACAGTTTGATCTTGTTGGTCACTTTGGATCGGAAAACGTCTGCTTTCTCATCACTGATAATAGCTGACTGGAGAAAAAGAGAGGGAGAGAAAGTATTTTTCAGCATCCTCTCCAGCAGAAAAATGCAGCCTGAATACCCAGCAGCAGGAATGACCATCTTCTTTTAATGACCTCATAATCCCTTGCAGGGTGGAGTCTGGGCAACTGAATGGAGCTAGCAGAGTGTTTACTGGCCGGATGCCCTTCCCGTCACCAATGCGGAGTTTTGTTCAGCAGATATATTCTCATTGTGTCCAGAGAAAGAAATGTCTGCCTCTACCTAGGATCAAACTCACAGCCTCCTGGTTGTGAGGCGAGAGCTCCCCCTCTAGGCCACTGCACCACTCACGCAGCAGCAGGAATACTCTTCCCAAATAAGTGCTATTTTGCAATTTGCACAATTTTTGCATAAAATAAGAGTACCCAGGATGCAGCAGGGAAAAAGACTATGGCACATAGCCAATGGATGCTCTGTGATCAGTTGGAAAGCCAGGAGAAAGAGGAGGAACAACATAGCAAGGAACTGAGTTCTGGAGAATCCTTATGTCTGGTTTAATAGCCCCAAAGTTGTGTGTGTGTGTATGTGTGTGTGTTTTCAAAAGACAACTGGACTTTGTTTTTCCCGGAAGAGGTTTCGCTTCTCATCCAAGAAGCTTCTTCAGTTCTGACTCATTTCTGACTGGGACTTCAGTCAGAACTGAAGAAGCTTCTTGGATGAGAAGTGAAACCTCTTCCAGGAAAAAACAAAATCCAGCTGCCTTTTGAAAAAGCACCGTTGGGCAACCCTGATTGGATGATTGAGAATCTCCACAGACATGTGATTTAATACAAAACGGTTATGAATGCTATTAGTCTCCGTCAGTGGTGGGATTCAAATAATTTAACAACCGGTTCTCTGCCCTAATGACCGGCTGGGTGGGCGTGGCCATGGTGGGTGTGGCCACGGGGTGTGACAGGAAGCACTCGGATTCCTGCACCCCCCTGGGAGCGAAAATGGGCTGCCCCCCCCCGTGGCCCATTTTGGACCTATGAGGCCTCCCTGAAACCTCCTGGTAGCAAAATTGGACGACGGGGTGCGCCCCCCCCCACACCAGTGGTGGGTTGCTCCCAGTTCTGTCCGGTTCTTTAGAACCAGTAATAAAAGCGGTGGGAGGCTCCGTCCACTTGCACATCATAATTGATGATCTGAGCATATGCAGAAGCGCGCGCACTCCTGCTGCGAACTGGTAGTAAAGGTAAGTAGAACCCCCCCTGCCCCCCCCCTATTTTGGGCCTAGGCCTCCCTGAAGCCTCCTTACCTGGGAGCCAAAATGGGGCGTGTGGGGACTCCTGGAAGGGGCGGGAAGGGAAGGGACAGAGCGAGGTAGCAATTTAACTACCGGTTTTCCCGAACCGGCTGAATCCCAACCCTGTTCTCCATGTGTTTAATAATGTCTTTCTGCTGTGTCAAAAATTAATGGCTGCAGGGGGCAGCTATGAGGAAGCACTTCTACAGCCCTGAGTTTTTAACAAATGTGCCCCTTCCCCAGTTAGCAATGTGAGGAAAACCCCTAACCAGAATGGCCAAATACTGGATCATCATCCGTGCAGTCAACACTGTAGCACGGAGGCAAGAAGAAACAACGTCTCCTGATTGATGGGCTGGATGACTTCATGTCATCCATAAGGAAACCACCCAGAATTTTCTTGCTTCCTGCTATATAACAGGATTGAGAAGTTTACATGGAAGGGAGAAGCAGCGAAGGCTTGGAAAGGAGAGAACGAGTGATCCTGGAAGTAGGTTTCTACTGCTTTTATTTCAGAGGAAAGCCGGACCAGTTAAGGACAGGATCTCTGGATCTTCTCCCCGATTGGAGAATTGAGACGAACTCTTAATCCCTCCATGATCAGTAGATGATTGCATAGAAGCGGATTTTTCTGGGGATTTCCCACCCCCACCCAATCCCCTTTTTTCCATCAACAGTCATCCCAGATTGGTCAGAGAGTCAAACTACAGCAGTGGCCAAAATTGTGGAAACCTTTTGGGAAAAGTGTATTTTTGAGGTTTGATGGCTAATAACACTACTTTTTTTTGGAGGGGGGAGTTTCAAGATAATCCTATTCCAGTACTGGAATGGCCTGGGAATAGCCCAGACCTTCACCCAATTGAAAAATCTATGGAGCCGACTAAAGAAACTAGTTAGTCAGAAGCGACCCAGCAATAAAACCCAGTTAATGGAAGCAATCCTTCAATCTTGGTTTCATATGATAACAGCTGCAGAACTCAAAGACTTGGTTCACTCCATGGGAAGACGTTGTAAGGCCCTAATTCATGCTAAAGGTTACCCAATGAAGTATTCATTGAGGTGGTGATCATTGTTGTATATCTCAATTGTTGTTTTTTTCTATGGTGGTCGTTTTTGTATATCTCGTTTTTTCTATGCATTTCACGCTTCTTCTTTCTACTGTAACTGCTACTCTAATAGCAAATCCTTCCTAAAAGTTATTGCATTACATTCTTGATTACATTATCTTTCCATTGATATATAATTTTATGGTACTACTTCAAAAAAAAAAGTGGTGTTAAGAGCTAGTTTTAGAAAATACTGTACACTTTTCCCAAAAGGTTTCCACAAATTTGGTCACTACTGTATAAAGGAAAGATTGCAGCAATTGAGAGAGAGAGAGAGAGAAAAAAAAACTTCCACTGACCTCATTCAGCCACAAAATAGGAAAGATAAAGTGATGTTTAACTTTTTTTAGTGCTCTGCAGGAAACAAAAATAAAGAAAAAAAAGCAGAAACATTAGGACAACTCAATTTGGGCCGGCTTTTTTTTTCTGAGCATGGAAGAAAAGAGGACCATGTTACTTTGAGTTCTATACTATTTTTCTTGGAGCCCGGCTGAAATTGCCTTGTAGAGAAAATGCCTATGTTACTTGTTCCTCCAGCCAATCGGAAATGTCTGCATTCATTTAGGTTAGGGTAGGACAAGAAGCAATGGGTGGAAACTAATCAAGGAGAGAAGCAACTTAGAACTAAGGAGAAATTTCCTGACAGTTGGAACAATTAACCAGTGGAACAACCTGCCTCCAGAAGTTGTGAATGCTCCAACACTGGAAGTTTTTAAGGAGAGATTGAATAACCATTTGTCTGAAGTGGTATAGAGTTGGACTAGAAGACCTCCAAGGTCCCTTCCAACTCTGTTATCCTATACTTTTCATATCAGGTGTTGTGGCTCCGTTACCTGAGCCTGTGTCAATGGCAGGAAAGGACTCCGAGAGTGAAGGAGAGGAGTTGGCAAGGCCTCCCTCTCCAGGACCCTCCTCTCTGGCAATGCCTTTGGTGTCCGCCGAAGGGCAAGAGATAGGGCCAGGGCCAAGCACATCCACGCAGCCACAGGTGGACAGTGATGAGGGTAATGAGTCTTGGCTGGATCCTCGGCAGCGTCGCAGAGATAAGCACGCGCAACAGAAGAAAAGGCGTGCCAGAGATTAGGCTGAGTCACTGGACCACACCCCACAGGGTATAAAAGGGGGTGAGGTGGCCATTCAGACTCTGAGACGGACAAAACTAACTACTATCGAGTCACATTGCATCTTTGAAAACAACATTATCGGCTTTGGATTTATTTTACGAACTGGACAATTCTTGACTGTGTGTATTTTGTTTATGAGTAAACTTCTTGGCAAGCAGCTACTGGGTTGCTGCCAAGCTTCTTATCGGAAGAATTGGTTGTCTGCCAGTTTATTTAACCCCCGGCTGTCTGTTTGTGTGTGTGTGTGTGTGAGAGACGGGGACAGAACATCAGGGGTATCAAACTCAAGGCACGAGGGCCTGATCTGGCATTCCGGGCGCTTAGATCTGGCCCATGGGGTCACTGTGGAAACAGGAAAAGATCGGCCCTGACAGCAAAAATGGAGCTTGGGAGGGCACATAGCAGAGTTTTCACTGGCAGAGAGTTGCAGGAGACTGTCGTGGCCGAAAATGGAGGTTGGGAGCCCGTTTTCGCTGGCAGAGTCCTCGGGTCACCACAGAGGCCCCCGACATGAGTCATGTCGAGCTGGCCATGCCCACCCCAGCCACCCAAGGTCAAACACAACCCTGATGCGGCCCTCAATGGAATCAAGTTTGACACCCCTTTTTTAGATCGTTACGGTAAAGGAGACGTCACACAAATGTGCTAGTCGTTCCCGACTCTAGGGGACGGTGCTCATCTCCGTTTGAAAGCCGAAGAGACAGCGCTGTCCGAAGACGTCTCCGTGGTCATGTGGCCGGCATGACTCAATGCCAAAGGCGCATGGAACGCTGCTACCTTCCCACCAAAGGTGGTCCCTATTTTTCTACTTGCATTTTTTACCTGCTTTCGAACTGCTAGGTTGGCAGAAGCTGGGACAAGTAATGGGAGCTCACCCCGTTACGCGGCACTAGGGATTCAAACCGCTGAACTGCCAGCCTTTTAATCGACAAGCTCAGCGTCTTAGCCACTGAGCCACCCCGTCCCCTTACCTTTGAAAAAAAGGGCTAATGGCATTTTCAAAATGCTAATGGCATAAGCAAAACACAGCAAGGAAAGCTCTCGTTTTGATGGCCAAACACATGTATTTATGGAAGGGCAGAAGAGGTCAACAAAGCAGATAAGGCCTTATCTATAATGTGGGTGGAAGTGTCTCAGACAATTGAGATTGGTTGATATCTTGTTTTTTATTTTCTCCTGTTGATTTTAAAGCCTACACACAACCGTTGTCTATCTGTCCTATCAGAATTTTTTTAGAAGAGGCTTCTGGGAGATCTGAAGGCCATAGTTGACCTCTATAGTCTGCACCTAGAAAAGGGGTGGAACTTCAGTGAGGATGTCATGCCTGCCATCTTGCAGATTTCGACCCCTACTACTTAGCTTGTCGTTCGACAAGTTCGGCGGTTCGAATCCCTAGTGCCGCGTAACGGGGTGAGCTCCTGTTACCTGTTCCAGCTTCTGCCAACCTAGCAGTTCGAAAGCACGTAAAAAACGCAAGTAGAAAAATAGGGGCCACCTTTGGTGGGAAGGTAACAGCGTTCCATATGCCTTTGGTGTTGAGTCATGCCGGCCACATGACCACGGAGACGTCTTCGGACAGCGCTGGCTCTTCAGCTTTGAAACGTAGATGAGCACCGCCCCCTAGAGTCGGGAACGACTAGCACATATGTGCAAGGTGAACCTTTACTTTTAAGATGCTACTGCCAATTAGCCACTTCTCCTGACAAGCATACATGCCGAACAAACAATCTACCTTTTCATTAATAGAAAAGAACAACAGTCAAGACTTACGTGATTTTTATGTTTGGTTTCACCAATATATTAATCTGCAGCCTTTTGGCAAAATGCAAGGTAAATCCTGTGGTCTAAAAAAAAACAAAACACGCAAATACAGTGAATTTTGTGGGTGGGAATATTCAAACATTAGCAGCATTAAATAGAAAAAAATAATGCATTCAAAATAATGGATTCAGATGCCGAGTTTGGAAGGGTTTTACAAGCATTGGACAAGGCTGTCTCCAGTGATGGGATTCAGCCGGTTCGCACCACTTCGGGAGAACCGGTTGTTAACCTTCTGAGCAGTTTGGTGAACTGGTTGTTGGAAGAAATCATTAGGGCAGAGAACCGGTTGTTAAATTATTTGAATCCCACCACTGGCTGTCTCTCAATAGCCAGGAGGCCAATGCTACCTTACTTGTTTCAATGATTTCATCGCAATTCATTTAAACCAGATATTCATCAGCTTTGAAATTGATGTTTGATTTTAAGGTTGGTGCTGCATTTTTTAAACATTCTTAGAATAAGCAGCAAAATAATAACCCCGAACCTTTCTTGGAGTACAGGCTGATGGGCAGTGGTGGGATTCATTTTTTTTTTACTACCCTCTTTCCCCTAAAATAAGACATCCCCTGATTATAAGCCCAATCGGGGCTTATTTTATGCATGCAATAAAATAAGCCTCCCCTGAAAATAAGCCCTCCCTGAAAATATTTAAATGCATGCACTGCCAGTCCCCGCCATTTCCTCTGGTTTCCTCCATGTGCCCCAAAATAATAAGACCTCCCCAAATTTAAGGCCAAGCGTTTATTTCAGGGTTCAAAAAAAATATAAGACAGGGTCTTATTTTCGGGGAAACACAGTACTGGTTCTGTGGGCGTGACTTGGTGGGCGTACTTCAGTGGGCAGGGGAAGGATACTGCAAAATCCCCATTCCCTCCCCACCAATGGTGTGGTTTCTACTGGTTCACTCCAGTTCGGGCGAACTGGTAGCGGCAGCGGTGGGAGGCTCTGCCCACTCACCCGGATGTCATCACAGACACTCTGCACATGCACAGAAGCACTGTGCACAAGTGAAGCGAGCACTCACACACGTGCGCTCTCAGTTCCGAACTGGTAGTGAAGGTAAGTGAAACCTACTACTGCTCCCCACTCCACTAACCTGCTTTCCAGCTCCATTTTCCTGTGCAGGGCAACCAAAGAAGACCCAGCCAATCAGCTGGGAGGCTGGGAGGCAGCAAGTAGATCGATTGGATGCCCCAGTTTTACAGTCTAGGACTCCCTGCAGCCCCTTGGGAGCCAAAACGGGGTGTGTTGGGGCTCCTGGAAGGAGCGGGAGGGGGGCAGGGCCAACCAGAGGTGGTATTTGCCGGTTCTCCAAACTACTCAAAATTTCTGCTACCGGTTTTCCAAAACTGGTCCGAACCGGCTGAATACCACCTCTGCTGATGGGCCCTTTGAAAATCTACATCCCATCTGCAGACCGAATGAACTACTGGGAGAAAACCAGTGGTGAAATCCAAATTATTTTACTACCGGTTCTGTGGGCATGGCTGGGTGGGCGTGGCTGGGTGGGCGTGGCAGGGGAAGAATACTGCAAAATATCCATTCCCACCCTACTCCAGGGGAAGGATATTATAAAATCTGCATTCCCATCCCACTCTGGGGCCAACCAGAAGTGGTATTTGCCGGTTCTCCAAACTACTCAAAATTTCCGCTACCGGTTTTCCCAACTGCTCAAATTTTCTGCTACCGGTTCTCCAGAACCTGTCAGAACCTGCTGGATTTCACCCCTGGAGAAAACCTTCCACTTCAGTGAACAAAATTATCTCCAAGGGTCAAAATCTATGTGATAGAAGGAATTTTCAGTCACTTACTGGTTCTATATCCAGAAAGGTTTTGTGTTCTTCCACATCTGGCTTCAATCCGTCAACATATTGAAAAAACTCCTTGCTCGCATGCAGGAAATGGGGCAATGAGATGTAGACTGGTTTACCTATAAAAATAAAAGGGAAATGAAGACCATGTACAAGCTGTATTATCAAGTTCCGATCTATTAGCAAAACTGAGTGGAAACGTTTCTATCTTTGGGAGAGCAGCCAACCACTCAGTGGAGCTTACTCACAAAGTACAACTGCTAGGAAGCTTGGCTGATTGGACACGATCCAAACCCAAAACTTCAAAAGAATTTGGGGGAACGGTGCTTATATGTAGTCTAATTCCTCTATGGAGATTCTCCGTCATCCAGGTCATGTGGCGCGGTTGAAAATGGAGCTTGGGAGGGCTACGTGTGGCCCTCCCGAGGTCTGTTTTCACTGCCAGAGAGCTGCAGGAGGCTGGCGCGGCTGAAAACAGAACTTGGGAGGCCTACGTGTGGCCCTCCTGAGGTCTGTTTTCAATGGCAGAGGGCTGCAGGAGGCCATCACAGCTGAAAACGGAGGCTGGGAGACCTGTGCGTGGTCCTCCCAAGCTCTGTTTTCACTGCCAGAGGGCTGCAGGAGGCCGGCGCGGCTGAAAACGGAGCTTGGGAGGCCTACGTGTGGCCCTCCCGAGGTCTGTTTTCAATGCAGAGGGCTGCAGGAGGCCATCACAGCTGAAAACGGAGGCTGGGAGGCCTGCGCGTGGTCCTCCCAAGCTCTGTTTTCACTGCCAGAGGGCTGCAGGAGGCTGTTGTGGCTGAAAATGGAGCTCGTGCCCTCCTGAGCTCTATTTTTGCTAGCAGAGGTACCGCAGGCCGGTCCTTTGCTGTTTCCAAGGCAGGCCCATGGACCAGATCTAAGCACCCTGCAGGCCGGATCCAGCCCACGAGCCTTGAGTTTGACCCACCCCTGCTTTTTTGACTTGAGGTTTAAACCCGTTGCTCTTTTTATTCAGCCTCTCCCTCTGGGATTGTAACTAACAAACAACACAAGCTTTGACGCCATTACAGACGGGGTGAGGAGTGTCTACCGATGCATATCATTCTAGGCATCTCTATCATTAAGAAGGATTATTTTTTTTTTAAGTGCATTTCCACTCCGTTACCTGCTTTGCAGGCGCTGATATCCATTACTCCACCTAATGTACAGTTCTTGCTGACAGTGATATCGGTGCAGAAGCAAATATTGTCAGGATTGGTAAGGGGCGACGCAAAAGCCGACGGAGGGATAACGAAGCGAAAAAGTTGGATGCCTTTCACCATCTGCTCGCTTTCAAATTTGGCGGACATTGACCTGTTTCGTAAAAAAATAATACGAAGCATCACTATGAAGGATGATCAGCATGATTTTTTTTAAAAAAAGATCCAGCAATCTTATCTATGGAGATTCTCAGTTATCCAGGTCACGTTTGTCCCAAAAGGGCTTTTTCAAAAGGCAACTGAACTTCGTTTTTCCTTGAAGACATTTCGCTTCTCATCCAAGAAGCTTCTTCGGTTCCTCAGTCGGAACTGAAGAAGCTTCCTGGATGAGAAGCGAAACGTCTTCAAAGAAAATTCAAAAGTCCAGTCATCAATCCCATTTCTCCGAGCATCAGTTGATCATCTAACATCTTGGATCTCGTTCTTTGATCTAAACGAGGGGATCTTCAATCAAGATTACTCTCCATCATGGCAATGGGGTGAGTAGCATCGTCGGCATCTCACCAAGGTGGAAACAGAGTCCATCGTTATGTTGGGGAGGCATATAAAAAAAGCCATATAAAAAAAACCATATAAAGCCGTACAAAAACAAAGCGATTAAATGCACCTTCTCAGGTGGCCTTGAAATGTAGAGTTTTGGAAAGAGCTACAATTGGTCTCCAAAATAATGGGGATGATAATGAAATGGTTAAGGTCTCTGCCTCAAGGAAAGCCTCCGGAGCCTGGGGAGGGCAAATAACGGGCCTAGTGGAAGTTCGGGAAGGCTGGAAATGGGCCGTTTCCGGCCTCCAGAGGCCTCTGGAGCCAGGGGAGGCCATTTTCGCCCTCCCGGAGGCTCAAGGAAAGCCTCCAGAGCCTGGGAGGGCAAATAACGGCCTAGTGGAAGTTCGGGAAGGCTGGAAGTGGGCCCGTTTCCGGCCTCCAGAGGGCCTCTGGAGCCTGGGGAGGCCATTTTCGCCCTCCCGGAGGCTCAAGGAAAGCCTCCAGAGCCTGGGGAGGGCAAATAACGGGCCTAGTGGAAGTTCGGGAAGGCTGGAAATGGGCCCGTTTCCGGCCTCCAGAGGGCCTCTGGAGCCTGGGGAGGCCATTTTCGCCCTCCCGGAGGCTCAAGAAAGCCTCCAGAGCCTGGGGAGGGCAAATAACGGGCCTAGTGGAAGTTTGGGAAGGCTGGAAATGGGCCTGTTTCCGGCCTCTAGACAGCTTCTGGAGCCTGGGGAGGCCATTTTCGCCCTCCCGGAGGCTCAAGGAAAGCCTCCGGAGCCCGGGGAGGGCAAAAATTCCCCCCATGGTGCAGGAGGCCAACTAGGCCACACCCACCATGGCCACTCCCACCCAGCAGCCAGGCAGAGAACCCCTTGCTAAAATTTTTGAATTTTTGGTCATCAGTTGTGGTTTACTTGTATTTGCGGATGAAAGGAAGGAGCCCAGTTTGTTCAAGATGGGTTACCTGCAAATATCGGACGAAAAGAAACGCAGCTCTTCACTCTGGTTCATAAAAGGGTGGAACGAAGCCCCATCTGCGAGTTACAATCAGAACATCTTGTGAATTGAAGAGCCTCGCAATGCATACAAAAAAATCCCTGCTTCTGAATTCAAAACGCGACTTTACAACGGACGCTGAGTCTGCTTCCCTGTTCATCCAACTCAGCTGCTCGGTTCTAACTGTTGGGTTAGCAGAGGGCCAAGGCAGGCCTTCCAGAACTAAAGGAATAAAGCATATCTTCCCCTGTTGACAACGTGCAGGTCAATTATTCTTCTGGAGTTGACCGACGTAGGACTTCAAGGCAAATTGGGACTTACAACCTGAAAAACCATTTATTGAACAGTAGGTGCCCAAAAAATAGAATAGAATGGAATAGGAAAGAATAGGAATAGGAAAGAATAGAATAGAATAGAATAGAATAGAATAGAATAGAATAGAATAGAATAGAATAGAATAGAATAGAATAGAATAGAATAGAATGGAATGGAATGGAATGGAATGGAATGGAATAGGAAAGAATAGGAATAGGAAAGAATGGAATGGAATTGAATGGAATGGAATAGGAAAGAATAGGAATAGGAAAGAATGGAATGGAATTGAATGGTATGGAATGGAATGGGAGGGGAGGGGAGGGGAGGAGAGGAGAGGGGAAGGGAAGGGAAGGGAAGGGAAGGGAAGGGAAGGGAAGGGAAGGACAGAGTTGGAAGGGACCTTGGAGATCTTCTAGTCCAACCCCCTGCCTAGGCAGGAATCCCTACACCACTTCAGACAAATGGTTATCCAACATCTTCTTAAAAATTTCCAGTGTTGGAACATTCACAATTTCTGGAGGCAAGTTGTTCCACTGATTAATTGTTCTATCTGTCAGGAAATTCCTCCTTAGTTCTAAGTTGCTTCTCTCCTTGATTAGTTTCCACCCATTGCCTCTTGTCCTGCCCTCAAGTGCTTTGGAGAATAGCTTGACTCCCTCTTCTTTGGGGCAACCCCTGAAATATTGGAAGACTGCTATCATGTCTCCCCTAAGTCCTTCTTTTCACTAGACTAGACCTACCCAGTTCCTGCAACCGTTCATCGTATGTTCTAGCCTCCAGTCCCCTAATCCTCTTTGCTGCTCTTCTCTGCACTCTTTCTAGAGTCTCAACCTCTTTTTTACATTGTGGCAACCAAAACTGAATGCCGTATTCCGAGTGTGGCCACTTGGCCAATAAAGAATTCTATTCTACAGGAGTGGCCAAAATTGTGGAAACCTTTTGAGAAAAGGGCATTTTTGAGATTTGATGGCTAATAACACCACTTTTTTTTTGAGTTTCAAGATAATCCTATTCCGCTGCTGGAATGGCCTGGGAATAGCCCAGACCTTCACCCAATTGAAAATCTATGGAGCCGACTAAAGAAACTTGCTAGTCTGAAGCGACCCAGCAATAAAACCCAGTTAATAGAAGCCATCATTCAATCTTAGTTTCACATGATAACAGCTGCAGAACTAAAAGACTTGGTTCACTCCATGGGAAGACGTTGTAAGGCCGTCATTCATGCTAAAGGTTACCCAACGAAGCATTAACTGACATGGTGATAATTTTTTGTGTATCTCGTTTTTTCTACGTGTTTCACTTTTCTTCTTTCTACTGTAACTGCTATTCTAATAGCAAATCCTTCATAAAAGTTATTGTGTGACATTCTTGATTAACTTATCTTTCCGCTGATATATAATTTTATGGTACTACTTCAAAAAAGAAAGTGGTGTTATTAGCTAGATTTAGAAAACACAACTTTTCCCAAAAGGTTTCCACAATTTTGGCCACTACTGTATGAAGAATTCTATTCTAAGAACTTATGATCTCACACTTAAATGGCATGCTTGGGGAGAATAAATTTAAACAGGACCCTGAAATTAATCTTGCTTTCTGTAAAAGACAGAATCCTTCAAAACCTTTCCTTCCAAACATGTCACTTCATTTTTAGTGTAGCAATTGCAACCAATTTCCCCCCCCTAACATACGGCCTTTATTTTCTAACTTTGGGGAACTTGTCCTCGATATTTATCCATCTTTCTGTTTTCATAAATTTCAAAGTTTCTTTTTGATATTGATAGGGTAAAGAAAAAAAGCAGGGGCACTGTTTTATTGTATTTTTTATTTATTTTATTTTATGTGTTGAAGTAGGATCTTTAGCAGGTTGGCTCAGTTCCAACCTTGCCTATTTTAATGCAGGCCAAAATGTTTATTGTGCGTTCTACGCAAAAATTAACATTCAATACTGTTCCATTGATACACTCACCTGTGCCATTCACCATGCCACAATAACTTTTCCAGTATCTAATGGTCCTTTGGGGGGGGGGGAAGAGAAGAAAAATAACATATAACTTAGATGCCAGGCAGTTTTCTTAGCTAAACAATTGTTGTCTTTTGAATCTAAGGAAAGTGTGAAAATTAAACAAATACGGGGACAGATATTCGATTTCCATATAATTATATTCTCTTATAATTATATTCTTCATAGGAAGGAATTGAAAAAAATGGAAGAATTTAAGGTAGGATAAGAAGAGTGTGTATAACTAATAACTGTCAGGCCCGTCCCAAGCTGAGCATTCAGAAAAGAAAGACCCTCGATTCCATTGTGTGGTTCAAGGTATACTTTACTGAAGCTAGTTGGTTACAGTGTAGCAAAGTCAGATCTATGGGTTTCCCACTCAAACTTGGAATTTCCCCCTTTTCTCAGGCTCTCCCCCCATGGTCAACTTGGGGATGTCCAGTAAGGTTCAAACTCAGTGTTTTGGTACCACTCCACCTTTTGGGGCCTTTTGGTGGCTGTTTGCATTCTGTTCTCAAGGTTGTGTCATTGGATCTGTCAGCCTGTCAGGTTTTGATGTCGTCTCAAATAAAATAAATTGCATTTCCAAACAAATAGTCTTTGATGAAATCTTTCATTTTATTAAGCACGACAATCTGTCCCCGATTGTGGCGTAGCCAACACTGACTTCCTGACCCCAAACCTTCCCTTTCTGTTCCCCAATTCTCTGTGTCTCATTGGCCATCTTCCAAATCACTCTCCCCATATCTATTACTTCAGCTTCCAGGAATGTCCCCCCTCCCATCTCATCTCCTAGGGGATATTATCTTCAGGGAAAATAAGTAGGTAGTCAAGCGTCCTCTTGCCAGCTGCCCCCTCTTCTCCTTCTTATGTCAGCACTAGAGTAAATGCAGGTTGAAGTGCTGACATCACCATTCTCTCCAATTGGCACTTCTGCTTCCTGTCATCCCCACTCCTTTTACCTCCCCTCCCCAAACTTTATGGCAGGATGCTCTCAAATTTCAGGTTAAATTAACTTCCTCTTACGAATTATGTTGCAGCCAAATGAAGTTCTGAAAAGGGTTTTAGAAAAATGGAAGTCCTTGTCTTCTTACTCTTCCTTTCTTCCTTCCACAGAGATGAAATGGAAATGAACGAATAAGAGTAGCAATAGTTCACCAGCTCTGCCCGAAAGTGTCTCAACCCTGGTGGCATCACTGCGGGTTTTTAATCATCCTTAATCTGCTCACATTTCTGTGTTTGGGATGGCACAGGAGTACCACTGAAAATGCAATATTCACTGATTTAGGATAAGGACTTGACACTAAGAGTCAAGTGGAAGACTTTCTTAGGACTGACCCTGTGATGACAATAAAGTCATTTTATGCAAGATCCTAACAATTGTCTTTGAATGCTACTGATCCATGAGGGCCAACATTGGGTGACAACCAAGAAGAGAATTCATTGATCTTCAATATCACATGACAAGCAACAGGCCTTTCTATGTCTGAATATTCTGCACCTGTATTGGGGAATTTAAGGTAGGTAGATAGGTAGGTAGGTAGGTAGGTAGGTAGATAGATAGATAAAGACAGATGATCGATATAGAGATTAAAGAAAGAGAGAGATAAAATAGAGATAGATAGATGGATAGATGATAGACAGACAGACAGATAGATAGATAAGATATATAGATGATAGATATAGAGATTAGATAGAGAAAGAGAGAGAGAGAGATAAGATAGAGATAGATGGATAGATGATAGATAGATAGATAGATAGATAGATAGATAGATAGATAGATAGATAGATAGAGATGATAGATATAGAGATTAGATAAAGAGAGATAGAGATAGATGGATAGATGATAGATGATAGATAGATAGATAGATAGATAGATAGATAGAGATAGATGATAGATATAGAGATTAGATAGAGAAAGAGAGAGATAAAATAGAGATAGATAGATGGATAGATGATAGATAGATAGATAGATATGATAGATATAGAGATTAGATAGAGAAAGAGAGAGATAAAATAGAGATAAATAGATGGATAGATGATAGATGGATAGATGATAGATAAATAGATAGATAGATAGATAGATAGATATGATAGATAGATAGAAAGATATGATAGATATAGAGATTAGATAGAGAAAAGAGAGATAAAATAGAGATAGATAGATGGATAGATGATAGATGGATAAATGATAGATAGATAGATAGATAGATAGATAGATAGATAGTGATAGATGATAGATGATAGATATAGAGATTAGATAGAGAAAGAGAGAGATAAGATAGATAGATGGATAGATGATAGATAGATAGATAGATAGATAGATAGATAGATAGATAGAAAGATAGATAGATAGATAGATATAGATAGATAGATGGATGATAGGTAAATAGATTAGATTAAATTAGATTAGATTAGATGATAGAGAGAGAGAGAGGATAGATAGATAGATAGATAGATAGATAGATAGATAGATAGATAGATAGATAGATAGATAGATGATAGGTAAATAGATTAGATTAGATTACATGATAGAGAGAGAGGATAGATAGATAGATAGATAGATAGATAGATAGATAGATAGATAGATAGATAGAGAGAGAGAGAGAGAGAGAGAGAGAGACATCAAGAGTTCACAATACAGAACAGACTGCTAAACTGTTGTATTTTTTTATTTTTTTTAAAAAAAGCTGTATTTCCCCAAATATATTATACCTGCTATTATTATAAGTGATGATAATTCCTTTCTTCGCTAAATCATTTTTCCCACTGTGAATTTGGTAAGGGCCATCCAATGTTTCATTGTACTTGAAAGAGAGAAAGAAGAGAAAAATTAATTTTTGATACAAACAGGCTCCATCCTCAAGATAAATTGGCTAGCATTTAAAACTCTGCTGTATAAAATCTAAGATATGAACAACATTCTTCAGTTTCTGGAGAGAAGCAGGATGAGTGTTTATACACACACACACACACTGTAAAGCACTGTGAAGCAGTATATAAGTCTAAGGACTCTTGCTATTATACCAGCACAGACGCTTTTCTTACAATCACATCGCAAGGAAATAATTTTCCCTTTCAGTTCATACTTACAGGGTAGAATACTCCTACAACCGTATTAACTTTCACCATGGGGATTTTCTTCAAGAACGGATCTTCGTAGCCCCAAAGTATTTCTTTCACACTTCTCGTTTGGAGAAAATTTGATTTTGATGCTTTCATCCAGATGTCCATCAAAGCTTGAATGAGTCCAGCTTTAAACAAAGCCGGTGCAGCCTGAAGGTAAATACCAACATGACTTAAATTTTTGACACTGGGACGCAAATTGACACAAACAGCCTTGAAGTAAGTCCTATATGCGATCAAATCACAGGATATCTTAAAGTTTTGAAACGAAGCACCTGCTTAACAACTTCATTTATTATACCGATACCTCGAACTTTACGACCACAACCGAGCCCAAAAATTCATGTTGTTAAGTGAGGCAGTTGTTGTTAAGTGAGCTTTGCCTCATTTTACGATCTTTCCTGCCTCGGTGGTTAAGTGAATCACTGCAGCTGTTAAGTTAGCAACACTGTTGTTAAGTGAATTTGGCTTTCCCGTTGACTTCCCTGTCGTCACCAGGGATTATGTCACACACACACACACACACACACACACACACACACACACCAGGACACTGCAACCATCCTAAATATGAATCAGTTGCCAAGCATCTGGATTTTGATCACATGACCGTGGGGATGCTGCAATGGTCGTAAATGTGAAAAATGGTCATAAGTCACATTTTTCAGTACCACAAGCGGCCGCAGAAGAAGTGGGTCGGCAGCGGGCTTCTGCTGGGTAGGGCTGTCGGTGCTGCCACCACAAGGTGAGTCAGTAATTAGACCCCTCCCCCAAAAAGAAGCCCTAGCTGTTTATTCGGGGGTCAAAAGAAAATAAGACCAGGTCTTATTTTCAGGAAAACATGGGAGGGAGAGAGAGATGAGAGAGAGAGAGAGAGAGAGAGAGAGAGAGAGACAGAGACAGAGACAGAGACAGAGACAGAGACAGAGACAGAGAGATGAGAGAGAGAGAGAGAACATGTGAGAGAGAGATGAGAGAGAGAGAGAGAACATGTGAGAGAGAGATGAGAGAGAGATGAGAGAAATGAGTGAGAGAACACGTGAGAGAGAGATGAGAGAGAGAGAGATGAGAGAGAGAGAGATGAGAGAGAGATGAGAGAGAGAGAGATGAGAGAGATGATATAATATATATCATATACAGTATATATATAATCAGATATATATATATATATATATATATATATATATATATATATATATATATATATATATATATATAATATATATATATATATATGAGAAGATGAGAGAGAGAGATATGAGTGAGAGAGAGAACACGTGAGAGAGAGATGAGAGAGAGAGAGAGAGACAGAGAGACAGAGAGATGAGAGAGAGAACATGTGAGAGATGAGAGAGAGATGAGAGAGATGAGAGAGAGAGATATGAGTGAGAGAGAGAACACGTGAGAGAGATGAGAGAGAGAGACAGAGAGACAGAGACAGAGACAGAGAGATGAGAGAGAGAGAACACGTGAGAGAGAGATGAGAGAGAGATGAGAGGGATGAGAGAGATGAGAGAGAGAGATGAGTGAGAGAGAGAACACGTGAGAGAGATGAGAGAGAGATGAGAGAGAGAGATGAGAAAGATGAGAGAGAGATGATATATTTATGAGAGAGAGAGAGAGAGAGAGATGAGACAGAGATGAGAGAGATGATATATATATAGATATATATATGAGAGAGAGAGATGAGAGAGAGAGAGGATATATTTATGAGAGAGAGAGAGATGAGAGAGATTGAGATAGATAGATAGATAGATAGATAGATAGATAGATAGATAGATAGATAGATAGATAGATAGATAGATGTGTGTATTTAAATAGCCTCGTTTCAAAAATTGGATACAAACAAAGGCTAAACTATTCTGGACACACAGCCCAGGAGGTTCTGGCCATATGTCTGACTGGGAACCTCACAATCTCTGGAGGTCTGGGTGGCTCCTCTAGAGATGTTACCAAGCAGTAATAATTGGTACCTTTGTTAGCCATCTCATCAAAAGTAGCCGAGAATAGAACGGACAAGGGCACCTGAGACGTTTCCTCAGTCCCCAAAGGTTTCAATGGAAAAGACGCTGAAGCTAAAGAACATACATGGCCAGGTTAACACAACCACAACATGTTTGTGGGAGAGAGGAATTAAAATCATCGGTGGGATTCCAAATCTTTTCCTACCGGTTCTATGAGAGTGTGCTTTGTGCGCGCTCACGCAGCACTCAAAAACCGCCCTCGGTGGCAGCGGTGGTGAGCTGAGCTGTTGTTTAGCTCACCTGAGGCGCAACAATCCGCTCTCCCGCGCGAATCAGATGAGCTAAAAAAGCAAGGGAATATAGGACAGGGAACGGCGGGGGCGGGAGGGCGGGACCAGCCAAAGGTGGTATTTGCCGGTTCTCTGAACTACTCAAAATTTCCACTACCGGTTCGTGCGAACCGGTCAGAACCGGCTGAATTTCACCTCTGAAGGAAACCCATTGGAGTCAAATGGACCAATTTTAGGAAACTTTCAGGTGAATCCCATGAAAAATCCATTTCATTCATCCACGATGCTGAAGAGACTAAAACGGAACATCACTCCACGTTCACATTCTCACGCCCTGAGAATCCCCATCTTTTATGGATCGATTATTTACAATTTCAGATCCAGATGACAGAAATCTTCTGGGAGGGCTCGCTTACCACAACAGCAAGGTTGACAGTGGTGATATTGTCATTTTCTGAGCCAATTGACATTTCGGGTTCAAAACGGATGATATTCGGCTGGAGGTATGAGAGGGTGTTGTCAACATGTTCGGTGATGTTTTCTTTGGGCTTGTAGCGCATCCTTTGAGGGAAGAAGGAAAAGACGCCACTTGTTAACGGGGTGAACAACGGAATTGGTGGAAGGGCTTCCCTTCAGAAGTTGTGGGTGCTCCATCACTGGAGGTTTTCAGGAAGGGATTGGACAACCCATTTGTCTGCTTGAGCAGGAGGCTGGGCTAGAAGACCTCCAAGGTCCCTTCCAACTCTGTTATTCTATCTTCT
>NW_026844068.1:0-32500 GCF_029531705.1 Pantherophis guttatus | reverse complement strand
CAGATGTTTCATGACCCATCTAGGTAACATCATCAGTGCTATCTCTGAATTGGGAAAATTGATTTATGGAGTAGAGGAGAAGCAGAAGAGGAGGAGGGGGGAGGAAGAGGAGAGGGAGGAGGAGGAAGAGGAGGAGGAGGAAGAGGAGGGAAAAGAGGAGGGAAAGAGGCAAAGTAGGAAGAAGAGGAGGAGAAAGAGGAGAAAGTAGGAAGAAGAGGAGGAGGAGGAGGAGGAGGAGGAGGAAGAAAAGGAAGAGGAGGAAGAGGAGAAAGAGGAGGAGGAAGAAGAGGAGGAAGTAGAAGGAAGAGGAGAGGAGGAGGAGAAAGAGGAGGAGGTGGAGGAGGAGGAGGAAGAGGAGGAGAAAGAGGAGAAAGTAGGAAGAAGAGGAGGAGGAGGAAGAAAAGGAAGAGGAGGAAGAGGAGAAAGAGGAGGAGGAAGAGGAGGAGGAAGTAGAAGGAAGAGGAGAGGAGGAGGAGAAAGAGGAGGAGTGGAGGAGGAGGAAGAGGAGGAGGATTGTGGAGTCCTTAGTGCTTTCTGAGCTTGATTGTTTCTTGCAGGCTTTTCATGACCCAACTAGGTAACATCATCAGTGCTAGAAGGGAGTGGGGGGTTGGTGGAGTGGAAGAAGTAGAGGAGAGATAAAATAGCTGGCTGGAGAATTCTGGGAGTTGAAGTCCACCAGTCTTAAAGCTGCCAAGTTTGAAGACCTCTGCTCTAATCCTTCTTCCAAGTCCCCAAGACATACCGATCCTCAGGGCTTGACCTACCTGTAGGTGTAAGGACCTTTCTGCTTCAGGATTGGATTAGAACCATTCATCATCACCTCCTCTGGATTCTGGACATCAAACAACCAAAACTGTCGGTAGATGGCACTTCCCGGAACGACCCAGTTCTGATAGGCAATTGTTCCCTTTTCAATGACAGATTCCTGTAAAGCAAAATAACAAGAATATTTTAATGGGTTTTGTTTTTCTACGTCTATCAGAATAGTGTCTACGGAAATTCTCAGTCATCCGCGTCGTGGTTGCCCCAAAGGTGCTTTTTCAAGAGGCGACTGGACTTTCTGGTTTTTTCTTTGAAGGCGTTTCGCTTCTCATCCAAGAAGCTTCTTCAGTTCTAACTGGATGGTGGGGAATGGAAGGATTTATATTCCTTGCAGACAGCTGGTCATTTGCATCCTTTTAGAGAGTCATTGAGGTCTCATTAAGGTCATAAACCTCCAGGTGGCCTCAACGACCCTCAAAAAGGATGCAAATGATCAGCTGTCTGCAAGGGATATAAATCCTTCCATCCTCCACCATCTAGTCAGAACCGAAGAAGCTTCTGGGATGAGAAGCGAAATGTCTTAAAAAAAAAAGAAAAGAAAAAGAAAAGTCCACTCAGCTCTTGAAAAAGGATCTTTGGTCTATCAGGATAGATATCTTTTCAGATATTATTTCCCTCCCAAAGCAAGACTGGCCTAGAAAATATTTCCCGGAAAAATCCCCTCGGTTATTATGGATTGGTGAAATTCAAACTGATAAATTGTTTTTATTTCACAGCAATGTTTAGGTGCGAGAAGAGTAGAAGACAGCAATGGATGGAAACTAATCATTCCGAGAAGCAACCTGGAATTGAGGAGAAACGTCCTAAGAGTGAGGACAATTAACCAGTGGAACAGCTTGCCACCAGAAATTGTAGGTGCTTCATCACTGGAGGTTTTTAAGAAGACACTGGACAGCCATTTGTCTGAAATGGTATAGGGTATCTCCTGCTTAAACAGAGGGTTGGACTAGTAGACCTCCAAGGTCCTTTCCAGATCTATTCTGATTGATTGATTGATTGATTGATTGATTTTTCAAAAATCTAAGCTGGCATCGAAGGAAACAATCAACCACAACTAATTTATTTGACTTCCTCTAGATTGGTTGCATTGTTCTTTACTGAGCTATAGCCAAATTAAGGCTACAGCTGCAAAGATCCTGCAGTCTTCAATTTTTAGTTCTGAACAGTAGAGTGTGCACTAAACTCACTTTGTTTTTAACTATGAATATGTAGGCCAAAAAACCCCCCACCAAATGTTTAAGCAGCATTTTTGGAATGTTATTTCAGACAGTTTAGGTATCTAGCTATTCGTTTTGGAGTTGAATGCAGTTTGATTGGGTCTAGGGCAGCCGTGCAGTTAGTCTTTGATTGAGGACCACCATGGAGCCCGAAATTTCCGTTGTTAAGTGAGACATTTGTTAAGCGAGCTCTACCCCGTTTTACGACTTATCTTGCCACCGTGGGTTAAGCGAAACACTGCGATTGTTAAGTCAGTAACATCGTTGGTAAGTGAATCTGGCTTTCCCCATGGACTTTGCTCCCCAGGGGGGTCGCAAAAGCAGATTACGTGATCCCCTGGACACTGTGACCGTCATAAATAGGAAACAGTGGCCAAGCATCTGGATTTTGATCGCGTGACTATGGGGATGCTGCAACGGTCCTAAGTGTGAAAAACAGTCATCAGTCATTTTTTTCAGGGCGGTGGTCACTTTGAACGGACACTAAACAAACTGTTGTAAGTCAAGGACTGCCTCTACTAATCATCCTACAATCAGCTTTCATCAGAATTACAATTTTTTAAAAAATGATCAAAATTGCTTGTGATCAGAAGCAAAATGATGTGCTCAAAGTCTTAACAGAACAGAAACTCTGGAATGGAATGAAATGGAACGGAATGCAGAATGGAATGGAATGGAATGGAATGGAATAGAATAGAATAGAATAGGAATAGAAAAGAATAGAATAGAATGGAATAGAATAGAATAGAATGGAATAGAATAGAATAGAATAGAAAATATTGGATGGGATGGGATAGAATGGAATGGAATGGAATGGAATGGAATAGAATAGAATAGAATAGAATAGAATAGAATAGAATAGAATAGAATAGAATAGAATAGAATAGAATAGAATAGAAAATATTGGATGGGATGGGATGGGATGGGATGGAGTGGAGTGGAGTGGAGTGGAGTAGAATAGAATAGAATGCAGAACAGAATAGAACAGAATGACAGAGTTGGAAGGGACATTGAAGATCTGCTAGTCCAACCCGCTGCTTAGTAGGAAACCCTATACTATTTCAGACAAATGATTGTCAATCTTCCCTACAAACCAAAGAAATCCCTTGAAGCAGAGAGAATGATTTTGTTCATTGACTCTTATTGACCTTAAACTGGAACAGGGAATGGACCAGGAGACCAACTGAAAGCAGATTGAATGTCATCGGAGCTTCTCATTTCATTGAACTCTGGAGCGCTGACAAACGGTGTACATGTCAGGTTAGAAGATTATGTGTTAAGTTCCAATTAAGCTGATTTATTGCTCCTGCCTCTAATACTAAGAATCTAGTCAAGCAGTGGTGGGATTCAGCCAGTTCGCACCACTTCGGGAGAACCGGTTGTTAACTTTCTGAGCAGTTTGGCAAACTGGTTGTTGGAAGGAATCATTAGGGCAGAGAACCAGTTGTTAAATTACTTGAATCCCACCACTGTAGTCAAGTAATAAATAGTTCACTAATAATGTAGTTCACTAATAAATTATGGCTAGATTGTTCTGATCTAGGCTTCCTGAGACAGTAAAAAAGCACAAGATTAGTCCCAAAAACCCTCTTTTTATTTCAACGGCTGTGAATTCTGTTCATCCACAGCCCGTGAGAGTCACAAATAGTTTGCAAAGAGTCCAACAGAAGTCTGCCACAATCCTTTGGGATAAGGCTAATAAACACCCACCTTTATCTCCCTTGACATGCTGCCAAAGACCTAATTAGCAATTAGCTTTGCAAGGCCACACGGAGCACAGAGTCAAAAACGGAGCTTCAGAATTTAAACCGACCAGAACAAACAAAGTTGCTTCCTGCAAAGGCCCACGTGCTTTTGCTCCTCCTTTATGCCTTATGGGAGCGTCCAATCATCTCCAAGCCTTACTCCCGAGTCGCCCCTTTTGTCTTAACTGTTCTTTCCTTCTGGCAGCTCTGCGTATGCGCGCATTGGGAACAGGCTCCCCCTGTTCCTCTGCCTCGCTGATGTCAGACTCTGGAGGCTCCGGAGGCAGCACATAACTCCCAGATGGCCCTTTCTCTGTCTCCGACACAGAGCCCTCATCCAAGCCTTCCCCAGACTTCAGGACTGGCCCATGTTCCTCCCCAGGCTCCTCACTGTCCGACTCTGCTGCCAGCTCCGCAGGCTGCTGGCGGACCACAACAACATGTTTAGTTTAGAACAAAGAAAGGGAAAAACCCATGTAGGCACAAGGAACAAGTCCAATTTTATGCGTTAAGAGTGGAAGAGATTTCAGGAAGTATGAGGTGAACAAAACCCTGAGAAGGATGGCTGAAAGAACTGTGTAGAATAGATTATAAAATAGAGACGGGAGAAATTTACCTCATAGATTATAAACAGAGAAACAAGAAACACAAAATTAGAGGCGCTTAGGCAACTTGGCCAGGAGTCTCTGAGAGTCGGGAACTAATTGCCTCCTGCAAACTCCACTCCCCTTTTGCTCCTCTTTTACTCCTTCTGGGAGGGGCCATTCACCATCCACCTGTGGCTTTACTCCCGAGTCGACCCTTGTTCTTTAGCTGTTCCTTTCATCTGGCAACTCTGCGCATGCGCACATTGGGAACAGGCTCCAGCTGTTCGTCTGCCTCACTGATGTCTGACTCTGAAGGCAGCTGATAACTAGCATACGGCCCTGGCCCCATCTCTGCCTCTGACGCAGAGCCCTCATCAGAGCCCTCCCAGACTCCAGGACTGGCCCATGTTCCTTCCCAGCCTCCTCACTGTCCGACTCTGCTGCCAGCTCCACAGGCTGCTGGTGGACCACAACGTAGATAAGAATTTGATGAGGGGTCAGACTTAGACCATTTGTGGGAACGTAATGATTCTAGGCTAATTCCTCTCTTGACTCCCCCCACCCACACCCAAGCTCTGCTTGTCCTTCTACTATAGTATAATTAATAACCCCGGGACATATCATTTCCCAAGCAAGGCTGGTATAAAAGTCAGCAAGGATTTTGTTTTGTTATTTTCAACTTTCCCGGGCATGCAGGGTTTTTCTTTTTCCCAACAAGGAATTTTATGAATATCCGGGTTTGCGTTAAAAAGGAACACTATGACTCACAAAGTTCCAGATTAGCGGCGGCAGCTATCTAGAGTATTGGGAAACAATCTAAAAAAAGGGGGGAAAAAGCTTGTACAAATATTTGATTGAATTCTCAATGTCACAGTGACCTGGCTGTCTGTAACCGACCTTTTAGAGATTCACAGAGAATGTGGTGTTTGCTAGGGTGGATTTCTGAATTGTCATCACGTTTTTGCCAGGTGTAAGAGGCGCTGGACAGGTGGTTGAGGGGAAGGCCCTGGCCTGCAGAGTGAATTAACTGGGTTTATTTCTAACTGTGTTGGGGACGGGACCATGAAAGATACAAAGAAGGCTCAGTTTTTCTTTATGAGAATGAATACAACCCTACCGATGGGCAAGAAAAGAAGTCAGCTCAACTAGCTATCTTCTGGTAGCAATGTTGGTGAGGGAGGAGGAGGAGGAGAGGAGGAGGGGAGGAGGAGGAGGAGGAGGAGGAGGAGGAGGGAGAGAGGAGGAGGAGGAGGAGGAGGAAGGGAGGAGGAGGAGAAGAGATGAGACTGTGGGGTCCTTGGTGCTCTGAACTGAATAGGATAGGATAGGATAGGATAGGATAGGATAGGATAGGATAGAATAGAATAGAATAGAATAGAATAGAATAGAATAGAATAGAATAGAATAGAATAGAATAGAAAATATGGAGTGGAGTGGAGTGGAGTAGATTCGAATGGAAAGGAATAGAATGGAATAGAATAGAATAGAATAGAATAGAATAGAATAAAATAGAATAGAATACAATAGAATACAATAGAATACAATAGAATACAATAGAATACAATAGAATACAATAGAATAGAATTTTTTGTTGGCCAAGTGTGATTGGACACACAAGGAATTGGTCTTCGTGCATACGCTCTCAGTGTACATAAAAGAAAAGATACGTTCATCAAGAATCATAAGGTACAACACTTAATGATATTCATAGGGTGCAAATAAGCAATCAAATCATACGAGGAAACAGTCAATATAAATCGTAAGGATACCAGCAACAAGGTTACAGTCATACAGTCATAAGTGGGAGGAGATGGGTGGTGGGAACGATGAGAAGATTAATAGTAATTAATTAATTAAAGTAATTAATTAAAGTAATTAACTGGGTTGTTTTCTTGCAGACATTTCATTACCAAAGTAGGTGATAACATCAAGGCTAGAAGGGAGTGGGGTTTAGGAGGAGGGAGGAGGAGGAGGAGGCAAAGAAAACCTGAGCGGCCTTTAACCTCCCGTTCCCTTACCATATGACCAAGGGTGATGTTTTTGAAGGTTTTTTTTTTAAAAAAAACAACAACTTTGGTTTCCTTGTTCCTGTAATGTGTTCCTAGTATTGCATTTTGTGCATGGATGTGATCTCGGTTTGCGTTTCAAATTTTAAGTTATTTTCTTTCTCAAAAACCTTTTGTTTGATTTGGGCCCAATAATTTGGTTGTTGTTCCTGCACTCTGGGTGTACCTTACATTTCTGTCTGTACAATGCGACAGGGCCATCTTTCTAAACCAGGGAGACCGAGGAGAAGGAGCGAAAGAGAGAGGGAGGGAAAAGGAATGGAGGAAGGGGAGGGAGGAGAGAGGAGAGGAGAGGAGAGGAGAGGAGAGGAGAGGAGAGGAGAAGGAAGGAAGGAAGGAAGAAGGAGGAAGGAAGGAAGGAAGGAAGGAAGGAAGGAAGGAAGGAAGGAAGGAAGGGAGGGCTATTCTCCTTTTGAGACTTAGCTGCAAAAGTAAGGAGAAGATAGAATAGAATAGAATAGAGTAGAGTAGAGTAGAGTAGAGTAGAATAGAATAAATAGAGTAGAGTAGAGTAGAGTAGAGTAGAGTAGAGTAGAGTAGAGTAGAATAGAATAGAGTAGAGTAGAGTAGAATAGAATAGAAAAAATAAGAGTAGAATAGAATAGAATAGAGATAGAGTAGAGTAGAGTAGAGAGTAGAGTAGAAATAAATAGAGTAGAGTAGAGTAGAGTAGAGTAGAATAGAGTAGAGTAGAGTAGAGTAGAGTAGAATAGAATAAATAGAGTAGAGTAGAGTAGAATAGAATAGAGTAGAGTAGAGTAGAGTAGAGTAGAATAGAATAGAAAAAAATAGAGTAGAATAGAATAGAATAGAATAGAATAGAATAGAGTAGAGTAGAGTAGAGTAGAGTAAGAGTAGAGTAGAGTAGAATTGAATAGAATAGAATAGAATAGAATAGAATAGAATAAATAGAATAGAATAGAAAGAATAGAATAGAATAGAATAGAATAGAATAGAATAGAATTCTTTATTGGCCGAGTGTGATTGGACACACAAGGAATTTGTCTTGGTGCATACCCTCTCGGTGTACATAAAAGAAAAGATACATTCATCAAGAATCATAAGGTACAACACATAATGATAGTCATCGGGAACAAATAAGCAATCAAATCATATTAGGAAACAGTCAATATAAATCATAAGGATCCCAGGAACAAGGTGACAGTCATACGATCCATGATGCTTTGATAATCACAAGTCCTATCCCTGCGTGGCTTCCAAAGCTCAGATGAATCACTCCTTCAAATTGAATAGATGTTTTCTGAGAAGCCCAGATGTTGGCAAGCAAGGGGAAGGGTGTCGGTCCCCACCATTTCCTAGGGAACTGAGAAGCCATTCCAGGAGACACATTGGTGCTTGCCGTCCAGATCATATCCTGCATGGCCTTCAAAATCAGGAACTGAAAAGGGGAGTCTTCCCCATCACTGAAGGCTGAATTGGCAAATTATGCAATTTTATAGCATAAGTGACTTGGGTTCAGAACTGGAGGCTATAGGCATGGAGTCAGGAATGATTCCAAATTCCAAGGAAAGGAAGGGAGGGAAGGAGGGAGGGAGGGAAGGAGGAGGGAGGGCAGGGAAGACGATCTGTATGTTTTGAGCATTGTTTATTTGTTTATTTTATTTCTATCCAACCTATGTTATTTTTACAAGTAACTCAAGGCGGTGAACGTATCCAACACACCTTCCTTCTCCTGTTTTTCCTCCCAACAATAAAGCTGTGGGAAGGGTTGGGCTGAGAGTGATTGGCCCAAAGTCACCCAGCTGGCTTTCATGGCTAAGCCAGGACTAGAACTCACCGTTTCCTGGTGATTGACCCAAAGTCTAAAGCTGTCTTTCATAGCTAAGGATGGGACTAAATTCCCTGTCTCCTGGTGATTGACCCAAAGTCTAAAGCTGTCTTTCATTAGCTAAAGTGGGACTAGAACTCACCATTTCCTGGTGATTGACCCAAAGTCATCCAAGCTGTTTTCATAGCTAAAACGCGACTAGAACTCCCTGTCTCCGGTGATTGACTCAAAGTCAAGAGCTGTCTTTCATAGCTAAGGTGGGACTAGAACTCCCTGTCTCCTGGTGATTGACTCAAAGTCTAAAGCTGTCTTTCATAGCTAAGGTGGGACTAGAATTCCTGTCTCCTGGTGATTGACCCAAAGTCAAAAGCTGTCTTTCATAGCTAAGGTGGGACTAGAACTCCCTGTCTCCTGGTGATTGACCCAAAGTCTAAAGCTGTCTTTCATAGCTAAGGTGGGACTAGAATTCCCTGTCTCCTGGTGATTGACCCAAAGTCAAAAGCTGTCTTTCATAGCTAAGGTGGACTAGAACTCCCTGTCTCCTGGTGATTGACCCAAAGTCATAAAGCTGGTTTTCATGCTAAGGTGGGACTAGAACTCCCTGTCTCCTGGTGATTGACCCAAAGTCAAAAGCTGTTTTTCATAGCTAAGGTGGGACTACAACTCCCTGTCTCCTGGTGATTGGCCCAAAGTCAAAAGCTGTCTTTCATAGTTAAGGTGGGACTAGAACTCCCTGTCTCCTGGTGATTGCAAAGTCTAAAGCTGTCTTTCATAGCTAAGGTGGGACTAGAACTCCCTGTCTCCTGGTGATTGACCCAAAGTCATCCAAGCTGGTTTTCATGCTTAAAACGGGACTAGAACTCCCTGTCTCCTGGTGATTGACTCAAAGTCAAAAGCTGTCTTTCATAGCTAAGGTGGGACTAGAACTCCCTGTCTCCTGGTGATTGACTCAAAGTCAAAAGCTGTCTTTCATAGCTAAGGTGGGACTAGAACTCCCTGTCTCCTGATGATTGACCCAGCTGGCTTTCACGGCTAAGCCAGGACTAGAACTCTCTGTCTCCTGATTACTAGCCTGGGGCTGGACTAGAAGACCTCCAAGGTCCCTTCCCTGCTCTATTCTAGTTTAAACTTTATCCCAGAATGAAACACATAAAAGAATTGCATCACAATTCTGTTGGAAATCAATTTGCACAGTTCCCCTCTGCCAGATTTGGCAGCAATGTGACACCCCCCCCCCCCCCACACACACACAACATACACAACCAGTATGAAACATATAGCAAGTCATCGTTTTTCCTTTTTTTAAAAAAAATTCTCTTCCTCCCATCTGACTCTGTGACACATTTCGGTAGAATCTCTCTCTCTCTCTTTTTTTTAAAAGTGAATTTCTGCAAGTTGCATAAAGATAAAAGAGGGTGATTTTTTTTTTTTAAAAAAAAAAGTTCCCTCAGTGGAATTTTTATGGAATAAAATACTGTAAGGAAGATAAATTGTTCCAGTTGAGAATTATCTGGGTGAAAGAACAAGAAAAAAAAGAAGAACCAAACAAACCGTCGAGCCCCAAATTGAGATCGCTAAGTGAGACAATTCTTAAGTGAGTTACGCCCCATTGTACGACCTTTCTTGCCACCGCTGTTAAGTGAATCACTGCAGTTATTCACTTAGTGGCGTGGCTGTAGAGGTAGCCCTGGTCTTACGACCGCAATTGAGCCCAAAACAGTGGTGAGTTGCTACCGGTTCGCCCTGGATCAGGCAAACTGGTAGCGGCAGTGGTGGGTGGCTCCACCCACCCAACTGGATGCTTCTGAGCATGTGCAGAAGCTTTTGCATATGTGCAGAAGTGAGCGAACCGGTAACGACGGGTTTTGAAACCTGCCCCTGCCCAAAATTTATGTTGCTAGTTGTTATGTGAATTTTGCCCCATTTTGGGGGCAACTAACTCACCACATGGCACCTGGGAAGATTACATCAGCCAGCAAGGCTAGCTAAGACCCCCATCCCCTGGAAGTCTGACAACCAATCAGGATACTCTTTCGGGGGCCCAGGAAGTTCAAAGTCAGAGAGGGCATAAAACCAGGGTACATGCAACATCTCGGGCCCCTTTTCTGTTCAGGAACTCAAACCCATGTGATCCTGTCCACCATTAAACCATCTTTCCAAGCAGTCTCCATGTTTCCAGTGTCTTTTTCCCCACTTGGAGCTGAACCCAGAAGGATATTTCTTCTAACGCTATTTTATTTATTTATTACGTCTATGAGCCACTGCAATCTGTCCCGATTCTAACCAGTTTACAAAATAAGATAGTAGAAACAATGGGAAAGGGATTTGAGGGGCTGCCACAAAGGAGAGGGAGGTCAATCTTCTTCTCCAAAGCACCTGAAGGCAGGACAAGAAGCAATGGATGGAAACACATCAAGGAGAGAAGCAACCTGGAATTAAGGAGAAACTTCCTAACAGTAAGGACAATTAGCCGGTGGGACAGCTTGCCACCAGAGGTTGTGGGTGGTCCATCACTGGAGGTTTTTAAGAAGAGACTAGACAGCCATTTGTCTGAAATGGTATAAGGTTTCCTGCCTGAGCTGGGAGTTGGACTAGATCTCCAAGGCAGTGGTGAAATCGTACCGGTTCTCTCTGGCTCACACAAACTGGTAGCACCGGCAGTGCATGGTTCACTGAACTGGTAGCGGTGGCAGCGTGAGGCTCCGCCCACCCACCCAGACGTCATTACTTCCTGGTTATAACCCTCTGCGCAAAGCAGTGTGTGGACTTCTGAACTGGTAGGGAAGGTAAATAGATTTCACCCCTGCTCCAAGGTCCCTTCCAACTCAGCTATTAGGTTCTGTTCTGTATTAGATTAAAAGGAGGAGGAGGAGGAGAAGGAAGGAAGGAAGGAAGGAAGGAAGGAAGGAAGGAAGGAAGGAAAAGGAAGGAAGGAAGGAAGGAAGGAAAATGAGAGGGGAGACAGAGAAAGAAGAAAGAAAGAAAGAAAGAAAAAGAAGAAGAAAAGAGAGAAGGAAAGAAAGAAGATAAGAAAAGAAGAAAGAAAGAAGGAGGAGGAGGGGGAAGGAAGGAGGGTAGGAAGGAAAGAAGGAAGGAAAGAAGGAAGGGAGGGAGGAGGAGGAAGAAGAAGGAGGAGGAGGAGGAAAGAAAGGAAGGAAAATCAGAGGGGAGAGAGAGAGAAAGAAAGAAAGAAAGAAAGAAAGAAAGAAAAAGAAAGAAAGAAAGAGAAGAAAGAAAGAAAGAAAGAAAGAAAGAAAGAAAGAAAGAAAGAAAGGGAGGGAGGGAGGAGGAGGAGGAGGAGAAGGAGGAAAGGAAGGAAGGAAGGAAAATGAGAGGGGAGAGAGAGAAAGAAAGAAAGAAAGAAGGAGGAGAAGAAGGCAGGCAGGCAGGCAGGCAGGCAGGAAGGAAGGAAGGAAGGAAGGAAGGAAAGAAAGAAAGGGAGGAGGAGGAAGAAGGAGGAGGGGGAGGAGGAAAGGAAGGAAGGAAGGAAAATGAGAGGGGAGAGAGACAAAGAAAGAAAGAAAGAAAGAAGGAGAAGGAGAAGAAAGAAAGAAAGAAAGAAAGAAAGAAAGAAAGAAAGAAAGAAAGAAGAAAGAAAGAAAGAAAGAAAGAAAGAAAGAAAAAAAGGATTGTGGGGCAAAGGTGATATAAAATTACACCCATTACAGCAATATGGCGGGAGATGAAAGAATGAAAGAAAATTCCATGCTAATCCTTCGGAAAAAGCCTAAAAGCTGAACAAATAGAATAAGTCAGAGCCTATCAGCAAGACGGATCTGATGTTCTGCAACCTCAACTGAATAATACTACACAAAGGGTAGATAAGACGATCCAAAGGGCTCGAAATGACTCTCTTAGGAGAAGGCATTACTATAGATGGAAATTTCCGGCCTGGGAGGAGGAGGGAAAAGCAAAGACAGAGCAGTACAGAGATACATGAATAGAGAGTCCTGCAGAATGAAGTACGGCTTTAAAAGAGGATTAGATAAAGGATTATGGAAGATCTTGTTCTGCAGTAGCTCCATTCCTGCAGAGGCATTGTTGTTGTTGTTGTTGTCGTCGTCCTCCTCCTTCTCCACCTCCTCCTCCTCCTCCTCCTCCTCCTCCTCCTCCTCCTCCTCCTCCTCCTCCTCTTCCTCTCCTCCTCCTCCTCCTCCTCCTCCTCCTCCTCCTCCCTCCTCCTCCTCCTCCTGTTGGCCCCAGGTCCTACTATGGGCTTCCTTCTGGCAACTGGTGGGCCTGTCTCTCTGTGTCTATCTGTCTGGTCTTGCCGTCCATCCACTTATATTAAAAATAAAGGCACCCTCTGAGTTGAACTTGGTTAATGCAAGAATTGAGGCCTTTGAACTCTGGTACTGGAGAAGAATCCCTTGGACTGCAAGGAGATCCAACCGGTCAGTCCTAGAGGAGATCAACCCTGACTGCTCTTTAGAAGGCCTCTTTAGAAGAGGAAACTCAAATCCTTTGGCCACCTAATGAGAAGGAAGGACTCCCTGGAGAAGAGCCTCATGTTGGGAACGATGGAGGGCAAAAGAAGAAGGGGACGGCAGAGAACGAGGTGGCTGGATGGAGTCACTGAAGCAGTCGGCGTGAGCTTAAATGGACTCCAGGAGATGGTAGAGGACAGGAAGGCCTGGAGGAACGTTGTCCATGGGGTCGCGATGGGTCGGACATGACTTCGCGACTAACAACAACAACAAAAATGCCTGTATGGACACCACTCCTGAAATCTTCTGGAAACAATATAAGGAAGTGACTAATAGTATGATAAAATATATTATATCGATTGACAGATAAGGAAGTGACCTGATGGCAGTGTTCCAATATTTGAGGGGCTCTCGCAGAGAAGAGGAGGGGGGGGGGTCAACCTATTCTCCAAATCACCCGAGGGCAGCCCAAGAAGTAACAGGGATGGGAGCTTATTGAAGAGATCCAAAGGTGCTTTTTTTCAAGAAGCAACTAGACTTTCTGATTTTTCTTTTGAAGACGTTTCGCTTCTCATCCAAGAAGGTTCTTCAGCTCTGACTGGATGGTGGGGAATGGAAGGATTGATACTCCTTGCAGACAGCTGGTCTTTTGTATTCTTTCAGCGGGTGTCAGTCAGGTGACCCTGATGACACAGATAAACCCCCAGGTAATCTTAAGGACCTGCTAAAAGGATGCAAATGACCAGCTGTCTGCAAGGCAGGGTGGATAAAAATCAATGATTTTTTTTAAAAAAATCAAAAAAATCAGATTTTTTTAATTTAAATCGGATTTTTTTGATTTAAATCAGATTTTTTTTTATTTTTATCGAATTTATTTTAATAAAAAACTTTTGGGGTAAAAATCTATCGTAAGATAGTTTTCTATTCAAGATACATAAATAATTTAGTTTATTCAGCATGAAATGGAGCTTAGTTATGTAGCACGAGGCTGTATATTCTGCAACACTGGGACGATCGGTGAGTCAACAGTGGGTCAAAGGAGTAGCAGAGATGACAGTTGCTCTTTAAAAATGATGATTTAAATCGAGTTGATTTAAATCAAGCCTTTTTACTAGTGATTTAAATCACGATTTAAATTCGTGATTTAAATCAGCTCAATTTAAATCAAATCCACCCTGCTGCAAGGAGTGTCGATCCTTCCATTCCCCACCATCCAATCAGAGCGGAAGAAGCTTTCTTGGGTGGAAAGCGAAACATCTTCAAAGAAAAACCAGAAAATCCAGTTGCCTCTTGAAAAAAAAAAAGCACCTTTGGGACAACCATGATTTGGATGACTGTGAATCTCCATAGACACTTATTGAAGACAAAATAATAATGAAGAAGAAATTGAGAAGAAATTTCATGACAGTGACAACAACGACTCAGTGGAACAGAAGTTGCCTCCCGAAGTTGTGGGTGCTGGAGGTCACTGGAGGTTTTGAAGAAGAGACTGGACAACCATTTGTCTGAAATGGTGTAGGGTCTCCTGCTTGAGAAGAAAGTTGGACTAGAAGAGGAGTCAGCAACCTGTGGCTCTGGAGCCACATGCAGCTCTTTGGGCCCTCTGTTGTGGCTCCCTGCCAGGTGAACCCACCACTGGCTGGCCCTCCCCTCTCAGTCACTCCTCTCCTGGCCTGAGAAGGTAAGGGCGACGGCGGAGGATGGAGAAGCAGCCAGGGCAGAGACAGAGAGATACAGAGAGAGGGAGATCGAGAGAGACATAGAGAGATACAGAGAGAGGGGAAGAGAGACATAGAGAGATACAGAGAGAGGAAGAGAGAGAGACATAGAGAGATACAGAGAGAGGAAGAGAGAGAGACATAGAGAGATACAGAGAGAGGGGGAGAGAGACATAGAGAGATAAAGAGAGAGGGTGAGAGAGACATAGAGAGATACAGAGAGAGGGGAGAGAGACATAGAGAGATACAGAGAGAGAGAGATACATAGAGAGATACAGAGAGAGGGGGAGAGAGAGACATAGAGAGATACAGAGAGAGGGGGAGAGAGACATAGAGAGATACAGAGAGAGGAAGAGAGAGACATAGAGAGATACAGAGAGAGGGGGAGAGAGACATAGAGAGATACAGAGAGAGGGGGAGAGAGATAGAGAGATACGGAGAGAGACATAGAGAGATACAGAGAGAGGGGGAGAGAAACATAGAGAGATACAGAGAGAGGGGGAGAGAGACATAGAGAGATACAGAGAGAGGGGGAGAGAGACATAGAGAGATACAGAGAGAGGGGGAGAGAAACATAGAGAGATACAGAGAGAGGGGGAGAGAGACATAGAGAGATACAGAGAGAGGGGGAGAGAGACATAGAGAGATACAGAGAGAGGGGGAGAGAAACATAGAGAGATACAGAGAGAGGGTGAGAGAGACATAGAGAGATACAGAGAAAGGGAGAGAGAGAGAGACATAGAGAGATACAGAGAGAGGGGGAGAGAGAGAGACATAGAGATACAGAGAGAGGAGAGAGAGAGACATAGAGAGATACAGAGAGGGGGGGAGAGAGACATAGAGAGATACAGAGAGAGGGGGAGAGAGAGACATAGAGAGATACAGAGAGAGGGGGAGAGAGACATAGAGAGATACAGAGAGAGGGGAGAGAGACATAGAGAGATACAGAGAGAGGAAGAGAGAGAGACATAGAGAGATACAGAGAGAGAGCAGGGAGGGAGGGAGAGAGGGTGGGGAGAGAAATATGTCAAAAGGATTTTGTGGTTCCCGGTGTTTTTTAACAACTGGCTCTCTGCCCTAATGACCGGCTTGGTAGGCGTGGCTAGGGGGGGAGTCATGTGACTGGTGGAAGTGAGTGACATCAAGTTGGCCACGCCCACCCAGCTTTTGTGGCTCCCGGTGTTTTCTTTTCTGTGGGAAACGAGTCCAAATGGCTCTTTGAGTATTTAAGGTTGCAGACCTCTGGACTAGAAGATCTCCAAGATCCCTTCCAACTCTGCTATTCTACCCTCAGCCAATGATTTGTCATTGCCTTTCTTTTTTTTTTTCCCCCCCAGGATGCTGCAGCCCAATCAAAGTTACCATTTTTTGGAATTGTCTATTGCAGTGATGGCTAACCTTTTTGCCATCGCGTGCCAGGAGAGGGGGGGTGGGGGAGGGTCGTGCACGCACGTGCCCACGCGCATGCCTGCGCAAGCCCCTCCCCCCCACTCCTGGCACATGATGGCCTGGTAGGCCCATTTTTCTTTCTTACCTGGTTCCAGATCCTCTCTGTGTATCTGGGAAGGGAGAAAACAGCCTTTCCCACTCCCTTGGAGGCCCTACGGAGGCTGAAAGGGCCCATTTCCCAACTCTCGCTGGGACAGGAAGTGACATTTTTTGCTGTCCCCAGCCTCCAGAACCTCTCTAGAAGTCTGTAGGAGCCTCTCTAGGAGTCTGTAGGAGCCTCTCTAGGAGTCTGTAGGAGCCTCTCTAGGAGTCTCTGGAGGCTGAGGACAGGAAAAAACGTTACTTCCTGTCCCACCGGGAGTGGGGAAATGGGCCCTTTCAGCCTCCGTATGGCCTCCAAGGGAGTGGGAAAGGCTGTTTTCGCCCTTCCCAGATAAATAGAGAGGATCTGGAGCCAGGTAGAAAGAAAAACGGCCTTCCCCACCCCCCACAGGCCCTCCAGAGGCAGGAAACAGCCTGTTTCCCTACTTCTGGTGGGCCCAGAAGGCCCGAAAATCAGCTGGCCGGCGCCCGCATGCACCCCAGAGCTGAGCTGGCATGCCCACTAATATGGCTCCGCGTGCCACCTGTGGCACGCGTGCCATAGGTTCGCCATCCCGGGCCTATTGCTCCTCTTCTCGATGATAATCAGGCCCAGCCCTGCTGAGCTTTTTCAAGTCAAAGGTGAAAGGGTGACCAAGGGGCCATCACCTCTCTTCTGATGATCCAAGTACTGTAGGCACTTCTGCTTTCCTCTAGGACATGAAACTGGCTGAGATTTGTTTATCTGGAAGTTATGCAAATTTCATTTTATTTTTTTGCAGCGCTACAATCGTTGACTCACTTCGTCTGGACTTGTTTAGTCTTTTCATTCGCCTACATAATCAAGCACCTGTTCCAGAGGGCAAGTTGTTCTGTACAACAGTGCTTGAAGGTAATTAATTCTGTAGTGCAATAGACTTGGAGAGATCATGTAGGTAAATGTGGATGGAGTAACTCTCCGACGAATCCAGAGATTGGAAATCAGCGTGAAAAGATACGGAGACCCAGTCGGTCTAGTAGAAACAACTTCCGTCCTTCATTTGGCCAAATTTCTAGCCTTTTTTTTTTTTTAATTTGATTTATATGCCGCCCTTCTCCGGAGACTCAGGGCGGCTTACAATGCGTTCAGCAATAGCCTTCATACTTTTGTATATTTATACAAAGTCAGCTTATTGCCCCCACAATCTGGGTCCTCATTTCACCTACCTTAGAAAGGATGGAAGGCTGAGTCAACCTTGAGCCTGGGGAGATTCGAACCTGCAGAAATTGCAGGCAGCTGTGTTAATAACAGGGTGCATTAAACCACTGTACTACCAAGGCTCCTTTTTAAAAAATCAAAGACAATTTTCAGCATGAAAAGAAGGACTAGGAAAGACATGGTAGCAGGGTTCCAATGTTTGAGGGGCTCCTAAGAAGACGTGGGGCTCCAATTATTTTCCAAAAGCAGGACAAGAAACAACAGATGGAAACTAAACAAGGAGAGAAGCAATCTAGAACTAAGGAGAAATTTCCTAACGGTGAGGACAATTAACCCGTGGAACGGCTTGCCACCAGAAGTTGTGGATGCTCCAACACTGGAGGTTTTTTTAAAAGAAGAGATTGCACAGGCATTTATCTGAAATGGTATAAGGCCGTGATGGCGAACCTATGGCACGCGTGGCACAGGTGGCACACACAGAGCCATAACGGTGGGCACACGAGCTCAGCTCTGGTGTGTGCCAGCCAGCTGATTTTTGGGCCTTCTGGGCCCACTGGAAGTCAGGAAACAGGCTGTTTCTGGCCTCCGGAGGGCCTTGGTGGGGAGGAAGCAGGGGTGAAATGCTCCTGGTTCGGACCGGATCGTCCGATCCGGTAGCGATGGAGGCGGGTGGTTCGGAGAACCGGTAGCAAAAATCCCTGTGGCCCCCCCCCACACACACACAATGCCCAGCTGAGCTGCACGATCATCAGAGGCTTTTTTTTTTAACTTTTAAAAGCATTTTTTCTACAACCTCTTCCGATGAAAAAAATGCTTTTAAAAGTTAAAAAAAAAAAAGCCTCTGATGATCGTGCGGCTCAGCTGGGATCGTCAGAGGCTTTTCAAAGCATTTTTTTCTGCAACCTCTTGGCCGAAGAGGTGGTAAAAAAAATGCTTTGAAAAGTCTCTATCGATCCCAGCTGAGTTGCCTGATCGGCAGAGGCTTTTCAAAGCATTAGGAAAAAATGCTTTGAAAAGTTAAAAAAAAAAAAAAGTTGGCCACGGCCACCCAATCACATAACACACACACACCCCTCCACGAAGCCATGCCCACAGAACCAGTAGTAACAAATTTTACATTTCACCCCTGGGGGGGAAGGCCCATTTTTCCCCCTCCTCAGGCTCCAGAACTTTCTAGTAGCCTGGGGAGGGCGAAAACAGCCTTCCCCCGCCGGAGGCTCTCCGGAAGCCAGAAATGGCCCGTTTGCCAACTTCCAGTGGGACCGTGGGGGTGAGGAAGGCTGTTTTTGCCCTCCCCAGGCTCCTAGAGTCTGGGAGAGAGCGAAAAACGGACCTACTGGGCCCACTGTCCCATCGCGTGCCAAAATTGGGGTAGCGCGAGGGGTTGCATGCACGGGGGGCAGGGTGCATAGAATTATGGGTGTGGGCACACATGAACGCGACCCCCCCCCACATTCCCCCCGCTTTTGGCATGCAATGGCAAAAAAGTTAGCCATCACTGGTATAATATCTCCTGCTCGAGCAGAGAGGTGGACTAGAAGACCTCCAAGGTCCCTTCCAACTCTATTATTCTGTATTGAGTTCCTTTCTGCGTTATGTTCTAACAGCTTTAACAGTAACAGAGTTGGAAAAGGGACCTTGGAGGTCATCTAGTCCAGCCCCCCTGCTCACTCAGGAGACCTGCACTAGGGATTCGAACCGCCGACCTTTCTGATCGACAAACTCAGTGTCTCTTAGCCACTGAGCCACCTAGTAAGATAGCACACCCTGCAACAAATTGATTGTCGGATGTCGGCAGGCAGAAACAATACGCACAGACAATTGCACTAAGAGGAATCCTAGCAGAAGTCAAACTTAAGAATTCACCATGATTTCATGCCACGCAGGCATTTCCTTAACCTGGAGCCTGCGGTGAGGGCTTCTTGTATATTTCTATTTTACAACAGATATGAAAGCATGCCAAGGCTACGTCAACTGTTGACTTTTTTTTTTTTTAACCTAACCGAAAAGCTCTTACTGTTTGCACATTTCCTCTTTAGCCAAGGACAAATGTTATTTTTTAAAAAAACAGTTTAAAACAGTTTTAACAGGGTCGTTTTTTCCCCCCAATTTTTCCTTACTGTTAAAGGAAGGAAATTGTTACATTGGTTCATTGGTTTCTTCCAAACTTGGGCTGTGCCCCCAAGATTGAAGGAGCCTGAGTGGTGTAGGAGGCTAATGCCTCCTACTAAGGCAGCATTTAACATTCCAGCTGCCTGCAATTACTGCGAGTTCAATTCTCACCAGGCTCAAAGTCGACTCAGCCTTCCATCCTTTCTAAGGTGGGTAAAATGAGGACCCGGTTTGTGGGGGCAATAAGCTGACTTTGTATAAAATATACAAAAGGATGAAGGCTATTGCTTAATGCATTGTAAGCCGCCCTGAGTCTCCGGAGAAGGGCGGCATATAAAAATAAATAAAATTAAATTAAAAAAAAAATAAAATTGGAAAAGTTGAAGCAAGGGATTGTAATTCTCACCGGCCGGAGTTTACAAGCGAAGGAACCACATGGAGCTGGAGAAAAAATGTGCAGAGTCAGCTATCATGTCTTAATGATCCCTTAAGCGTTTTCTTCAAAAGGAGAACTGGGGTAATTGCTAAACGAGAGAACAGAAGCCAAGCTACGTCTGGTGAACCATAAATGAATGCGGTGTGGTTTTGGCAAGATGGATTTTTCTTTTTCCCCCGAGAGGTTGTTATACTGGATGCACAACTTTGACGTGCAATTTTAAATTACGTTCGCAAAGACTGTCCTGAGAAACTTCGTTGACCTTTCTGGCTTGAAGGAGACAATAATAATAATAATAATAATAATTAATAATAATAATAATAATAACAGACTGACAGGCACTTGGTCCACAACACACCTGACATAACAATAGTTGAAAAAGAAAAAAGTATGGTTCATTGACATTGCAATACCTGGTGATGCACGGATTGAAGATAAGCAGCAAGAAAAAATCACAAAGTACCGGGACTTGCAAATTGAAGTTGAGCGACTGTGGAAAAAGAAATTGTGTGTTGTCCCGATTGTAATTGGAGCCCTTGGAGCAATACCCAAAGGGTATTTAGAAATTCTAAATTTGCCGGACTTGAACATTTTGACTCTACAAAAAACCACCTTACTCGGAACAGCTTACATCCTCTGACGATACCTTAACAGTTCCTAGGTCCTTGGTTAGGACTCGAGCTGCTGAGCTATTAACCAGCCTCAAAGGCTGTGAATCTCACCAAAGATTTAATAATAATAATAATAATAATAATAATAATAATAATAATAATAATAATAATAATAATAATAATAATAATTTTATTTATATACCGCCCATTCTCCCGAAGGACTCAGGGCGGTGTACAGCCAGAATTAAAATACAAATATACAAATATACAATATCCTAGTTAATTTTTATTTCCTAGAAGAGGAAATAAAGACGCTTGTCATATTTGCAAGACGGCTGGCCGAAAGAAAGGCAGTCGGCGTGAAATGACGGTGGAAGGGAGTGCCACTGTCTGCCGCAAAATCTTGGGTGGTTCGAAACAAGCCAGATTTATATCTCTTTTATTTTCGGTGGCTTACAAAACAATAACAGAATAACACCAAGGAATAACACCTAGAGTACAGCATCCAGTTTTGGTTACCACGCTATTAAAAAAAGATGTTGAGACTCTAGAAAGAGTGCAGAGAAGAGCAACGAAGATGATTAGGGGACTGGAATCTAAAACATACAATGAACGCTTGCAGGAACTGGATATGTCTAGTCTAGTGAAGAGAAGGACCAGGGGAGACATGATAGCAGTCTTCCAATATTTGAGGGGCTGCCACAGAGAGGAGGAAGGGGGTCAAGCTATTTTCCAAGGCACCCAAAGGCCAGACAAGGAATAATAGATGGAAACTGACCATGGAGAGATTCAACCTAGAAATAAGGAGAAATTTTCTGACAGTGAGAGCAATCAACCCATGGAACAGAAGTTGCCTTCAGAAGTGGTGGGAGCTTCATCCCTGGAGGCTTTCAAGAAGAGAGTGGACTGCCATCTGTCAAAAATGGTGTAGGGTCTTCTTGGGTGGGGGGTTGGACTAGATGACCTACAAGGTCCCTTCCTTGATCTGTATCTAACAGAGTTGTGGAAGGGACTTTGAAGCTCATAAATGATCTGAAGAGTTTACAAAATTGTTAACACTCAAGAGTCGAACTGACCAAAGAAAACAGGAAACAGGGAAGCATTTCCGGAGATTCTCTCCGTTTCCCTTTAATGACAACATTTCAGGAAACCCAACTGGCTTGTTGATGGAAGGTTGAATCAGACTGTGAATGCTACTGTTTAAATAATGAATCTGATTATAAGACCATGTTACCTCTCAACCGTTTTTTGCAAGAAAAAAAAGCTCAGAGAAGCCTTGAGTTCCAGTCTGACACTGGCAGCTCTTTTGAAATTCAGAAAGCTGCTTGGTGATTTCAAAGTCCTACAAGAGGAAATTGTGGTAGTGACAAATATTTTTGTGGAATCAGAAGCACATGTCAACAAGGTTTGCCACGTAAGCAAAAATGCTTGCATGGTAACGCAGCGTTCATGTGGTCTAACTCCGATCAGTCAGAAGGGAGAAGAAACGAAACCAGAAGCAGTTTAATTAACTTTTAGATGAAGTTCCCGGTTGGTATCGGGGTTAGAACCAAAACACAAAACATTAGATCTGAAAAGATAGTCAGTGGCTGAAACAACTGTGTTATTCGGTGCTGGATTTTGCCCAGACAACAGGGCAGATCCTGCAGTAGTCTCAGCTGTATTCTAAAATAATAATAATAATAATAATAATAATAATAATAAATAATAATAATAATAATAAGTAAGAAAAAGAAGAAGAAGAAGAAGAAGAAGAAGAAGAAGAGAAGAAGCAGAAGAAAAAGAAAGAGAAAGAAAGAAAGAAAGAAAGAACAAAGAAAAGAAAGAAAGAAAGAAAGAAAGAAAGGTGAAGAAAGAAGAAAGAAAAGAAAAAATCACAAAGTACCGGGACTTGCAAATTGAAGTTGAGCGACTGTGGAAAAAGAAATTGTGTGTTGTCCTGATTGTAATTGGAGCCCTCGGAGCAATACCCAAAGGGCTATTTAGAAATTCTAAATTTGCCGGACTTGAACATTTTGACTCTACAAAAAACCACCTTACTCGGAACAGCTTACATCCTCCGACGATACCTTAACAGTTCCTAGGTCCTTGGTTAGGACCTCGAGCTGCTGAGCTATTAACCAGCCTCAAAGGCTGTGAATCTCACCAAAGATTAACTAATCATCATCATCATCATCATCATCATCATCATCATCATCATCATCATCTGTTGCTTAAAAGAGATTCTGATCCTTCCTTGAGTAGATGTTTCCAATCAACATTTTTGGGAGTGTTTAAGGGCACCTCCAAAGGCCCTCCTTTATCTCATTCTTTCTGGGCTTTAGGATACCACGTGTTCCGTGAGCCTTTGGCGTTAAGTCATGCCAGCCACATGACCACAGAGACGTCTTCGGACAGAGCTGGCTCTTCAGCTTTGAAACGGAGATGAGCACTGCCCCCTAGAGTCGGGAACGACTAGCACATAGCTTTACCTTTTTATGGCTGTAATATTGTTACAATTATTGATCCTTATTATCTTTCTTACTTTGATATTATCATCATTCAGTGGCCCTGCGTGTACGCAGAGAGCTTCTGCACCAGAGACAATTTCCTTTTGCGTCTAATCATACATCATCATTCAATTCAATTCAATTCAACGCTGAGAAGAAGAAAGGGAGGAAACCATGCAGAAATAGAAGGGACGGTGGATGTCTCTTACCCTTTTGATTGTCTTCTCCACCATGTGATTTCCAACCGGGATCATCACTCCTCCAAGGATAGCCAGCACTGCCCCGACGATTGCCACGGCCAGCAAGCCACAACGCTGGTTACACCACATCCTTCTTCACCCCGGTCGCCAAGACGTGGCGGCTGTTCCTCCTGCTACTTTGACCTCTTACGCGTCTCTTCTTCCGAAGTTCCCTCAAAATACGTATCGCGGAGATCGAAGCGGTCTGTCAAAAGAGATTGAAGTGCCAAATATAGCATCAAGAATTCCATGGCAAAAAAACAAACAAAAAACATCATTTTGTGCTGATAAAAACAAGCAATTTTTTTTAAAAAAGTCATTTAAAATAGCAAACACACAACGGAAGCCTGGTTAAATGGACAGAAGAGTTTGTAGATAGTCCTTGACTTACAAATGCAATTGGGACCTTTCATCACAGAGCAAAAGAGCAATAGCACTTAGACTTATATACCGCTTAACAGTGCATTTACAGCCCACTCTAAGTGATTTACAGAGTCAACCTATTGCCCCCAACAATCTGGGTCCTCATTTTACCGGCCTCAGAAGGATGGAAGGTTGAGTCGACCTTGAGCTGGTCAGGATCGAACTCCTGGCAGTGGGCAGAATTAGCCTGCAATACTGCATTCTAACCACAAGGAAGGAAGGAAGGAAGGAAGGGCGGGAGGGATAGCAATAGCACTTAGACTTATATACCACTTCACAGTGCTTTAAGAGCTCTACAATACTGCATTCTGATCACTGTGCCACCAGGAAGAAGAATGAGAAAGGGAATAAGGAAAGGAAAGGAAAGGAAAAGAAAGGAAAGAGGGAGGGAGGGAGGGAGGGAGGGAGGGAGGGAAGGAAGGAAGGAAGGAAGGAGGGGAGGGAAGGGAGGGAGGGAGGGAGGGAGAGAATGAGGGAGAGATAGCAATAGCAATAGCAATAGCACTTAGACTTATATACCACTTCACAGTGCTTTCCAACCCTCTCTAAGAAGTTTACAGAATCAGCCTCTTGCCCCCAACAATCTGGGTCCTCATTTTACCCACCTCGGAAGGACGGAAGGCTGAGTCAGCCTTGAGCCTGGTGAGATTCGAACTGCCAAATTGCAGGCAGCCGGCAGGCAGCAGAAGTAGCCTGCAGTACCGTACTCTAACCACTGCGCCACTGCGGCTCTGGTTAGAATGCAGTGCTAACTGCTCCTTAAGTGAGTCACTCTTGATTTCACCACCTTTTCTTAAATTTTATTTTGCCACAATTGCTGTGGTCAAATGACTCACATGAGTCATTAAGTGAATCCAGCTACCTCCACTGACTTTGTCAGAAGCTGGGAAGCCAAAAACATCATAAGTATATGGATCCCATGACTGTAGGGATGCTGTATTGGTCATAAACATGAGAACCAGTCATAAATCCCATTTTTCAGCATTGCCGTAACAGTTGTTAAAGATGCTCCTAAGCCAAGGAATACCAAAATGATTTTGTGTATATATGTGTGTGTGTGTGTGTGTGTGTGTATCCAGAAGGAAAAAGTCAGCAATAATTTCACCCTGAATGGTCTGTTTCTTCATGAAATAAACCCACATTTCAGTCAAGACGTGTCAGAGGGGAGGAAATTAATTGCAACCATTAGCTAGAAAAGCTTGATTGCATTCTATTTTTGGCCAATTTTAAACTTGGTCCCCAGCCAAACATAGGAACCTCCCACTCCACTGAGGAGCAAGGATGGAACAAAGGTCTCTCTCTCTCTCTCTTTCTCTCTCTCTCTTTCTCTCTCTCCACGTGGTTTCAAATGTATGTTTACAAACGTTTTTCATTAGCTGTTACTTCATTCTCCTTTACAAGAAGCATGTAGCTGCATTATTTGAATATTATTGCTCTGGAATACTATTTTCTCACGAATACCAATAGATGATAGAAGATGGAAAACAGAAGACAGAAAATGATAGATGGGTGGGTGGGTAGATAGGTAGGTAGATGGATGGATGGATGGATGATAGATAGATTGATTGATAGATAGATACATAGATAGATAGATCAACAGATAGATGATAGATAGATCAATAGATAGATAGATAGATAGATAGATAGATAGATAGATAGATAGATAGATGATGATGAAGATAAATTGATAGATTGATAGATGATAGATAGATAGATAGATAGATAGATAGATAGATAGATAGATAGATGATGAAGAACTATCTATCTATCTATCTATCTATCTATCTATCGGACAGACAGACAGACAGACAGACAAACAGACAGATAGATGATAGACAATGAAGATAGATAGATAGATAGGCAGGTAGGTAGGTAGGTAGGTAGGTAGGTAGGTAGGTAGGTAGGTAGGTAGATAGATAGATAGATAGATAGATAGATAGATAGATAGATAGATAGGCAGGCAGGCAGGCAGGCAGATCGATCGATCGATTGATCAGTTGAGAGCTCAGTTACTTCACTATCTGGTACAATCCATTTGGTCTATTTGCCACGTTGTCCTGCTTTTGCATTAACTTTTCGCTTGGGACGGTTGCATTTGTTTGCATTGTTAACAACCACCGGTCTGTGTAGGAGTACATGCTTGCCGTGTTCCTTTGAGATAATACAAACAATGCTTTCTTCATGGACCTACTTCAGCCTGCCAGGCTGGCCCTGCCAATTTAGACGTCAGGTTGGGAGATGAAGGTCATGTTGTGCCATCAATTGCAGCAAGAAAAGGTCCCATGACCTTCTAGAACAATTATGGGTAACTTGTGCATGTCAGGAGTTAAACATTATGGGCGGGAGAGAAAGATGATGCTCAGATTCTTACATAAGGCACAAGAAGTCATTGGATGGTCTCAACAATGTTTTTTATCTCGGGCAAAGAGCAGCCTTATCTAAACTGTCATCGCCCAGCCTGCATCTAACTGATACATGCCACAAAGAGGAGGTGAGGTGGGTCCGACTTATTTTCCAAAGCATCAGAAAGCAAGAAACAACAGATGGGAACTAACCAAGGAGAGAAGCAACCTGGAACTAAGGAGAAACTTCCTAACAATGAGGACAATGAACCAACAGAACATCTTGTCTTCAGAAGTTGTGGGTGTCATGCCTGGAAGCTATATTACCTGCGTGCCTTGAGGATCCAGGCCTGACACAATCATCCCGTGGGAAGTTGGGAGGGGAGGATTGCACGAGTGGAGTAGAGATAGCCATAACAAAACTCCTCTAAGAGAAGTTCAAGGCCATGGGGTCCGGCAGCTGTGCAAAGAAGAAATTGGAGGATGTCTTCTGTTCGGGAAAAGAACTGATTGGTGGTGTGTGGAGATGTGGGCAAGGTCTTGGACTTTCTTTTGGGTGGGGAAAACCCGGAAGTTTTCAGATTCGGCTTTTCCCAGATGTGCCAATATGACATCCCTAATAAAAGTTAGCTTTGAGGAACTTCAAGCTTTGGAGTTTGATTTCGTTGGGGGGGTCTTACTTGAAACCCTAACAGTGGGCTCTTCATCACTGGAGGTTTCTAAGAAGAGACTGGACAGCCACTTGTCTGAAATGGTATAAGGCAGGGATGGCTAACCTTTTTGCCATCACATGCCAAAAGCGGGGGGAGCGGGGGGGGTCACGGGTGCAGGTGCCCACATCCATAATTCAATACGCCCCACCATCCCGCGCATGCGCACGTGACCCCCCCCTCCACACTTCTCCCTGCTTTTGGCACGTGATGGCCCAGTGGGCCCGGTAAGCCCGTTTCCCCCCCCTCCCCAGGCTCCAGAGGCTTTCTAGGAGCCTGGGGAGGGCAAAAACAGTCTTCCCCATCCTCCCGGAGGCCTTCCAGAAGCCAGAAACAGCCAGTTTCCCGACTTCCGGTGGGACCGGAAGGCCTGAAAATCAGTTGGCCGGTGCACGCATGTGCGCTGGAGCTGAGCTAGGGCAACACTCGCGTGCCCACAGATATGACTCCACGTGCCACCTGTGGCACCCGTGCCATAGGTTCGTCATCACGGGTATAAGGTCTCCTGCTTGAGCAGGAGACTCAAATCTTAAAATCAGAAACATGATTTTAAGGGGTGGGGGAAGAAAGAAAACCCAGCAAAATCCAAGCAGCTAAACTATTTCAGTACTGCCTTTGGGACTCTTTGGAGAGACAAAGGGATGGGCCAAGGGTACACACCCAAAAGGCAACTGACAGCTGCCTTGTTTGTTTAGGAATATGGGCTCCCTTCCTTCCCGAAAACTGTGGGAGTTTGCAGGCTTCCACTTTGGCTGTCTGGGAAGAGTGGGATCTTTTCGTCATCCTGGAATCTGTCTACGGTGCCTCTCCTGGACTGGGTGTCTCGGCACATAGCAGGCTGGTGACTCATCCGGATGGAGCAAGGTTGGCCCCGAGGACTTCTGGAATAGGAAAAGACTGAGAAATCCTTGGGCCCTTAGGCTAGTCTGAAAAGTGTGGGGTTGGAGGGGGTGGTGGAGTGATCCGAGAAGGAAACCAGAGACTTCATGGAGTGTCAAGCTTGGACTAGAAGACCTTGAAGGACCCTTCTGTTATTCTGTTCAGCTCAACTTGGTGTCTTTTCCTTTTTCCTTTCCTCTCTTTCCTTGCCCGTCTCCTTTCCTTTCCCTTCATTTTTCCCATCTCCTCCTCCCCTCCTTTCCTTCACTTCTCCCCTTTCCTTCTCCCCTCCTCTCCACTCCTTCCCTTCTCCCCTCTTCTCCCCTCCTTTCCTTCTCTCCTCTCCCCTCCTTTCCTTCTTCTCTCCTTTCCTCTCCTCTCCTCTCCTCTCCCCTCCCCTCCTTCTCCTATCCCCTCCCCTCCTTTTCCTATCCCCTCCTTTCTTTCTCCCCTCCTCTCCTCTCCCCTCCTTTCCTTCTCCCCTCCTTTCCTTCTCCTTTCCTCTCCTCTCCCATCCTTCCCTTCTCACATCCTTTCCTTCTCCTCTCCCCTCCTTTCCTTCTCCTCTCCTCTCCCCTCCCATCCTTCCCTTCTCACATCCTTTCCTTCTCCTCTCCTCTCCCTTCCTTTCTTTTCCTTCTCCCCTCCCCTCCTCTCCCCTCCTTTCCTTCTCCTCTCTTCTCCCCTCCTTTCCTTTTCCCCTCCTCTCCCCTTCCCCTCTCCTTTTCCCCTTCCCTTTCACCCTTTCCCCTTCAACCTTCTCTGCCTGGCCCATTGTTAACTTTTCCCTAGTTTCATCAATATTCCTCTCAAATTCCACCCGTCCTCCAGTTCCTTTTAGTAGGAAGACAAACAACTACAAATGTATTATTGCTTCCAGTTAGGAGACTTGGTTTCCCCCCCACACACACACACCTTCCCCCCATAGAACAGTCAATACAGGTGAACTTATCAAGCAATGGCCTTGTTTAGCAACCCTTCGCAGCGAACAGCAGGAATCGAAAAAAGCAACTTTGCAACCAGTCCTCGCACTTTGCAAACTGTTGCAGCTCTGCAAAACAACGGGAAAGTTGAGCCTGGGTCATGCCGCACTTACTACACCAACCATTATGCAACCTGGGTTGAATTGGCATCGTTACCCGATTGCATTCCAAAAGATCCAGGGAAACTGGCAAGAAAGTCAGGATCTCCTTCTCCGAAGGCTCACTGAAATATGCACCCAATAAGAACTCACGTGTTCATGGAATAAAGGACTTCGTGCTCCTTCTCAAAATCCTACGGTAATTTTATGATCATATTACAACTATGCTGGCTCACTGTTTTTTTTTTTCAGATTAGCAGAGTTGGAAGGGACCTGGTAGGTCATCTAGTTCAACCCTCCGCCCAAGCAGGAGACCCTACCCCATTCCTGACAGATGGCAGTCCAGTCTCTCCTTGAAAGCCTCCAGTGATGGAGCTCCCACAACTTCTGAAGGCAACTTCTGTTCCATCAATTGATTGTTCTCACTGTGAGAAAATTTCTCCTTATTTCCAAGTTGAATCTCTCCTTGGTCAGTTTCCATCCATTATTCCTTGTCTGGCTTTGGGGTGCTTTGGAAAATAAGTTGACCCCCCTCTTCTCTGTGGCAGCCCCTCAAATATTGGAAGACTGCTCTCATGTCTCCCCTGGTCCTTCTCTTCACTAGACTAGACTCTCCGTAGTGACTCCAACCTGCTTTCTATTTAACCTTCATAGTTTGGAACTGCAGATAGTTCCCAAAGCGTTTTCATCCTCTCAAATAATCATCTACCATTTCTCCTCCCATCATCTCACCTGAGCCCCAAAATAGAAGAAAACTGGCAGGTAGAAAAAAAAATCTTGCAACGATAGCATCTCTCACTTCCCACTGAGGGATTTTTTTTTTTTTTTAAAAAAGAAGAAGCTGTCAAAAATTAACTTTGCTGCCTTTCAAAATATCTGTTAACGTTCTCCCGCATTTGGTTCCCCAACTTCTAAAGTTCCCTGCCTCTTTCTTCCACTTTGTTTCGAGCGAAACCATTTTTATTTCTGCGGTTAGTTCTTTTCCCAGTCGCCCGACCGCATTTTAATTTTCTTTCTTTCTTTCTTTCTTTCTTTCTTTCTTTCTTTCTTTCTTTCTTTCTCTTTCTCTTTTTCTTTCTTTCCTTCTTTCTTTCTTTTTCTCTTTCTTTTTTCTCTCTCCTTCCTTCCTTCCTCTCTCTCTCTCTCTTTCTTTTTTCTTTTCTTTCCTTCTCTCTCCTTCCTTCCTCTCTTTCTCTCTCTTTCTTTCTTTCTTTTCTTTCTTTTTTTCTTTCTCTCTCTCTTCTTCCTTCCTTCCTTCCTTCCTTTCCCCCTCTCTCCTTCCTTCCTTCCTTCCTCTTTTTCTTTCTTTCTTTTTCTTTCTTTTTTTCTTTCTTTCTCTCTATCTCTCTCTCTCTCTCTCCCTCCCTCCCTTCCTCCCTCCCTCCCTCTCTCTCTCTCTCTCTCTCTCTCTCTTTCTAATAATCACTCCAGAGCAAACAGTTCTGAAAGTTACTTTCAGCACCAGAGGACAAAGCAAAGGGAGATTTGCATCCGCGCAAGGAACTACCAACCTGTTACAGAAAGCCCAAAGCAATCCACAACGGTTATATTCCCTGAAGTGGAATCAGGCCATTAAACAATCTTTCCTTGGGAAGTGTTTTTTTGGTTTTTGTTTTTTTGTTTCATAAACCTCCTACACACTTCCTTTATTGTTGCAGAAGATTTAAGACAGTGCTGGCTGGGGGGGGGGATGCAGCTCTCCTGCTGTTTTTGCAGGATTGCAATTCCTGGTAGCTCCAGTGACATTTGTCAGGAAGAACGAGAAGGGCAATAAAACATCTGGAGCTCCACCGAATAATGCCTACATTTCCAGTTGTTCTCTTTAAGCATTAAGCAAAAGGCCCAGAGGTGGTATTCAATTACTTTAAATAAAAAAGGTTCCCCTCGCACATATGTGCTAGTTCTTCCTGACTCTAGGGGGGCGGTGCTCATCTCCGTTTCAAAGCCGAAGAGCCACCGCTGTCCAAAGACGTCTCCGTGGTCATGTGGCCGGCATGACTCAACGCCAAAGGCGCACGGAACGCTGTTCCCTTCCCACCAAAGGTGGTCCCTATTTTTCTACTTGCATTTTTTACCTGCTTTCGAACTGCTAGGTTGGCAGAAGCTGGGACAAGTCACGGGAGCTCACCCCGTTACGCGGCACTAGGGATTCGAACCGCCGAACTGCCGACCTTTTGATCGACAAGCTCAGCGTCTTAGCCACTGACTTTACTTTCCCCACCAGTTCACAAACATGAGTGTGCACACATCGACACATGCAACCCCACCCCTGTCCACGCATGTGCCTGGCTTTCCATGTGTGTGCTTTGCTGGTGTGCGCGCCTTCCGCGCATGCACCCAGCCTCAAAAACATGCCTAAATAGGATTTATTTAATTTCCGCTACCAGTTCGGGTGAACCGGTCTGAACCGGCTGAATACCACCTCTGATAAAGGCCCCTAGAAGGAGAGGAGACCCTTTCTCTATCTCTTACCTCTCCATCAAGAGAACCCTGGGTTCATTTGAAAGATCCACGTTGGATCTGGATAAGTCTCCAATTGCATAAGGCTGTGAATCTCTCTATGCTTGAGTAGCTTGAATAATCCTCGTTCTTAAGACTAGCAACTCTTCTTCTCCCTGAAGGATGCTTTATTTCCCCTCCCCCCCCGAAACATGGTTGAAAATTTTTCTCCGACATGCCAACAGAGCACGGGTGTCAAACTGGATTTCTTGGAGGGAGGTATCAGCATTGTAGTTGTCCTCCGTGGGCCGGCTGAGGGGAGGGGGGAGGAGATGGGACGGCCAGCCTCCTGCAGCACCTGGCTGGCCAAAATCGGGTGTGAGGGGGCGTGGTCCCCCTGCACCCCATTTTGGTCATCAGGCTGAAAACGGGGTATGCGGGGATCACCCATGTCTCCCCTGTGCTCCGTTTTCACTAGCATAGGCATTGTGGGCTGGTCCTTTGCTATTTCTTTTCTATTATTGTCCTTTGCTAAATTTGATAATAAATTTGATAATAAAAAAAATTTCCAGACCGGCCTCATGGGCCAGATGTAAACACCCCATGGGATGGATCGAGCCTGCAAGCCTTGAGTTTGACACCTCTTCAATAGAGTCTTTCAGAGTCATGGTTCTTCTTCAAAATACAATACCAGGAAATTTTGGAGGACACACTCAGAGGTGGGATTCAGCCGGTTCGGGAAAACCAGTAGTAGTGACATGCATGGAAGGCTGCATGCATGTGCGAAAGGCACGTGCATTCACATTTTCTATGCTGGGTGAGCCAGTTGCTAAATGATGTTAATCCCAGCTCTGGACACACCTCTAAAGTAGAACCTCTTCTTTTCAAGTCCTAATTCTGAACAAGCCAGCCAGTTTCTCCGGAATGAGTTTCCAAAAGCTTTTTAACTACTGTATCATCAACATAGTTCAAGGGGACAGTTCAAGGACACTTTGCTTCCAATAAGGCATGCCAGTTATTGCAACTCCCACTATTATTATTTTTTTAAAAAAAAATCAGTCTAGATTTATCCTCAAATTACCTAACCAGGTTACGAAATGTCTCAACGAGCGATCCCAAAGCTGTGGATAAAGATAGGGGAAGATTGGGAAATCAAGACTCACCCTTCTACTGTTGAGAATTACCGAAAATTACTGACTCAGAGATAAACGCAAATAAATAAGTAAATAAATAAAAAAAAAGAAATTAATATTACGCATTTGGGAAAGTCTCCAAGGTCTTTCCTAAAGGAAAAGCCCCCATAGACGTGAATTAATCACTCTTCTAAAGATACAGAAGATACGGAACAATTAAAACTCGGACCAGACGTTTTCTGAATAGTTTTTATCCCAGAGCTATAATTGCACTCAACAATGAACTAAAGGGCCACCATCCGTGAGCTGTTGGACAGCATTACTTGGTCTGCTGTGTGGATGTTTGGGTGGTTTAGGGATGGGGAATTTGTGGTGGGTGGGAGTGTGTTTGGGGATTATTATGTGTGTTGGACCTGGTCTTTGGGTGTTAAGTGAATTTCATTGTATGGGTATACTGTGTATACCCGTACAATGACAATAAAGTAGTAGTAGTAGTTGTTATTA
>NW_026844067.1:1303483-1411177 GCF_029531705.1 Pantherophis guttatus | reverse complement strand
TTTCTTCTCCTGCAGCCTCTTTCCAATCAACCCATGGAACAGAAGTTTCTTCCAGACAGAAGTTGTGGGAGCTTCATCCCTGGAAGCTTTCAAGAAGAGACTGGACTACCATCTGTCAGAAATGGTGTAGGGTCTCCTGCTTGGGTGGGGGGCTGGACTAGATGACTTACAAGGTCCCTTCTAACTCCGTTAATCTGTAAAGGATTACAACCTCAACTGTAAAAAAGATGTGGAGACTCTAGAAAGGCTGCAGAGAAGAGCAACCAGGATGATTAGTGGACTGGAGGCTAAAACATACGATGAACGGTTGCAGGAACTGGGCATGGCTAGTCTAGTGAAGAGAAGGACCAGGGGAGACAGGATAGCAGTCTTCCAATATTTGAGGGGATGCCACAGAGAGGAAGGGGGTCGAGGTATTTTCCAAAGCACCCGAAGGCCAGACAAAGAATAATGGATGGAAACTGATCAACCTGGAAATAAGGAGACATTTTCTGACAGTGAGGATAATCAACCAATGGAACAGAAGTTGCCTTCAGAAGTTGTGGGAGCTTCATCACTGGAGGCTTTCAAGAAGAGATTGGATTGCCATATATCAGAAATGTCTTAGGTTTTCCTACTTGAGCAGGGGGTTGGACTAGATGACCTACAAGGTCCCTTCCTACTCTGTTATTCTGTTAAGGACAAAAATCCAATTATAACTAGGCTAACAAGCATCCTTCCTTCCTTGAGACAGCTGCTTGTTCAAAATCTCCCTGACACCGCACGACTATTTTTAGCATCTGAGAACATTGATGTCCATCATATCATGTTAGACTCATCAGAGGTTGCAAACTCAGGTCTCTGGACAGTTCTAACCATCTTCCTTTCTTGACGTGGAAGTGTTTTCTTGCATATTAAACAGGCAAGCGCACGTCCTCAGGGGGGAAAGAGTCAAAGAAGAGTTATTTCTACTCTGTGTAAATCCGGGGTTTCATTGTACGGTATCTCGAGACCCGAGCAAGGTAATAAGGATGCCTGACATATGGATGGAGCTTCATATCCCTTGACGTAATTCAAGGAAGCAAATGGACTATTTAGGACAATCCTAAATGTTACAAAGCCTTCTCGGAGATAAGAAGAAGGGCTGTCCTGAAATAGAGGACAGTGAACGGCAGTCTTGGAACGGTGATGCAAAATTATACAGGGGAAAGGTTAGAAAATTCTCCCTCGGCTGCAGGGGGAAATTGTGGAACCGCAAGGCTAAAAAGAGGTTTCATCCTCGACTTACAACTATTTGTTTAGTGACTGTTCGAAGATACAGCGGCACTGGAAAAAGTTACTGGTGATACACTTATGGCTAAAATGATGAGAGAGAGAGAGAGAGAGAGAGAGAGAGAGAGAGAGAGAGAGAGAGGAGAGAGAGAGAGAGATGGTGGGAGGGAGGGAGGGACGGAGAGAGAGAGAGAGAGAGGGAGAGAGAGAGGGAGAGAGAGAGAGAGAGAGAGAGATATGGTGGGAGGGAGGGAGGGACGGAGAGAGAGAGGGAGAGAGAGAGAGAGAGAGAGGGAGAGAGAGAGGGAGAGAGAGAGGGAGAGAGAGAGAGAGAGAGAGAGATGGTGGGAGGGAGGGAGGGACGGAGAGAGAGAGAGAGAGATTAGATAGAGATAGATACGATAGATATGATAGATACGATAGATGATAGAGATAGATAGATGATAGAGATAGATAGATAGATGATATAGATATAGATACAGATAGATACAATAGATAGACGATAGATAGATACTTATTTATTTATTATTTATTATAGATAGATACAATAGATAGATGATAGATAGATACAGATAGATAGATGATGGTGATAGATAGATAGATAGATAGATAGATAGATAGACAGATAGATTATATAGATAGACGATAGAGATATAGATAGATAGATAGATAGATAGATAGATAGATAGATAGATAGATACAGTAGATGGATGGATGGATGATAGATAGATATAGATGATATGGATGGATGGATGGATGGATGGATGGATGGATGGATGGATGATAGATAGATATAAAGAGGTAGAAAGATAGACAAATTATATAGAGATAGAGAAAGATAGAGAGATGGTGATGGAGATATATATATAGATACACACATACATACCCACTTTTAAACCTTAAGCCATCTTTCAGTCAGAACATCTAATAAATGTACATATTCTGGTCCTTTTGCTACACACCAAAAATTCCAGTTTCAGAAAGAAACGACCAAACAGTCTTTTCCCCCCCTTCTATTTCCCACTCCTTTGGTGCAATCCGGAGGCCAGCTTTCATATCGCCGGTGCAATTTTTTAAAAAAAGAGCATTTATTCCAAGCACACATGAAAGCAATTTCTTCTTGACCTATTGGTTTTCCCTAAAAGACGTGGATTCTTAGGTGCCTTAGAAGGCTTCACCCCCTCCACCTGCTGCTATATGCTACAAATCTCCCCCGTTTTTGGCACACGCGGTTATTAATCCCGGCCCATTAAAACGTGGAACATATGTTTTTTTCTGTCCCTCTTCCTCCTCCTGAGATCCTCACTCTTTCACCAGAGCAGCAGAAGGGTGACAGGGAACATTTTCCCAGCCAAATAATATTAGTTCCAGATGCCTCTAAGCCACACCACTTTGTAAAAAACCGCACACCTCCGATTTTCAAAGGCAGAGATTATTCCTGCCATGATCTAATATTCCAGCTCGCAGGGAGACCCCACATGCAACTCGTCCAGCAATTAAGGGGTTGGGGGAAATTGCCTGACATACACCTCTCTCAGCTGCACACTGTTAGTAGGGGACTAGCTTACAAAGTAGTAGATCCGACGCATTGTTGCAATGCATCTGTACTTCCGGAGAATTGTTGTGACCCAGGCCCAAGTAAGTAGTAGGAAAATCAGTCAGTGAAAAAAACAAACAAACTTTATTCAAACAGCTGAGAATGACTTTATTCCCAGCGTCGTTCACCTAAATTAAAGCAAATTCCTCCCAACACAAATTCCTCAGTCCTGTCGCAAACCTTGGTCCAATCAATCAATCAATAAATAAAATTAGGCAAACTGCCCAAGGCCTTTCTTGGCAAACGTTCAGAAGTCCCAGATACAAAAATAAATACAAGACACGGACGAAGAAGACGACGAAGCTACCAAAGTTGTTTTCCGGCCAAGCCCAAACGCCGTTGCTGGTTTGTTTTAACCCTTATGGGAGGGGCCAATCATCTCCTGGCCTTACTCCTGAGTTGTCCTCTTTGCTTGAGCTGCTCTTGCCTTGTGGCAGCTCTTCTCATGCGTGCATTAGGAACAGGCTCCTCCTGTTCCTCTGCCTCACTCCTATCAGGCTCTGGAGTCCGCACCTCATTCCCCGATGGTCCTGGCCCCATCTCTGCCTCTGACGCAGAGCCCTCATCCAGGCCTTCCCCAGTCTCCAGGACTGGCCCATGTTCTTCCTCAGCCTCATCGCTGTCCGACTCTGCTGCCAGCTCCGCAGGATGCTGGCGGACCACAACAAGAATGCTCAGAAAGATAAATCTATTTCGCCATCTACTACTGTCCTACTATTGCAGCACCATTGAGAGTGTCCTGACATACGGCATTCTTGCATGGGATGGGACAGGGGTGAAATCATCTTTCTTGCTCTCCTCTGCACTCTTTCCAAATTTTCTACATCTTTGTTATAATGTGGTGACCAAAACTGGATTGATTGATTGATTGATTGATTGATTGATTTTATCATATTTGTATACCGCCCTACTCCCGGAGGACTCAGGGCGGTGAACAGCCAAGATAAAAATACAAATAACATACAAAAGTTAAAAACTATTAAAAATAGATTAAATAATTTGGGCTCAAAAAACAAGTTTAAGACATCCAATTTATGTAAAACATTTAAATGCAGGATGCAGGATATCCAGGCAGGGCCTTACTTGCAAACCATATGCAATCAATGCATTTGCTACATGGGTGAGTTATATGTAGTATACAATGTAGTATAGAATATTCTGTCCGTTGGAGGCTATCTCCTCCAGGTAGCAAAACTCACAGGCACCAATCAGAGGGCACAGGGGGGGCAACTTGCAGATTTGTCTCTCTGTGCCACTTTGCCGAATTGTCTAGGAGAAACAACTCCCCAAATGTGCAACAGCAAAGCTTTTTCCACAGAGGAGTTTGTACAGTGAATGAAGCAGAATACATGACACCTTCTGAAACTGCCTTGGCTTCTGTTCTCCTTTGGCAGAAACCCTGCATGAAAATAAACTTGCATCTGACTTTCCCCCAAAAAAAGAAAGAAAGAAAGAAAAGTAAAAGAAAAAAACCCTTTGGGACAACAAAAATATCACATGGATAAATACTGCCCTCTGGATGCATTGAAGGGAAAAAACTCAGCTACACACAAGTGTTATAAACAGATTCCATTCTCTCTCTCTCTCTCTCTCCCTCCCTCCTTCCCCCTCTCTTCCTCTCACTTTCTCCTTCATCTCTCTGCTTCTCTCTCTTTCTCTCCTTCTCTCCCTCTCCCTTTCCCCCTCCCTCTCATTCTCTCTCCTCCCTCCTCTCTCCCTCCCTCCCCCTCCCTTTCTCTCCCTCTCATTCTCTCCTTCATCTCTCCACTTCTTTTTTCCTCTCCTTCTTCTTTCTCTCTTTCTTCTCTCCCTCTCCCTTCCCCCTTCCCTCTCATTCTCTCTCCTCCCTCCTATCTCTCCCTCCCACCCTCTTCCTCTCATTCTCTCCTTTATCTCTCTTCCCTTCTCTTTCTCTCTCCTTTTTTCCTCTCCTCTCTCTCTCTCCCTTTCCCCCTTCCTCCTCTCCTTCTCTCTCCTCTCTCTCTCTCCCTCCCTCCCCTCTCTTTCCCTTCTCCCTCTCATTCTTTCCTTCCTTTCTCTCCCCCTCTCTTTCCCTCTCTCCTTCCTCCTTCCTCTCCTTCTCTCTCTCTCTCTCTCCCCCTCCTCTCTCTCCCTCTCATTCTCCTCTCTCTCCCCCTCCCTCTCTCTCTCTCCTAAAATATTTTAATTTGTCTACTAAACTCCCCACTGTCAGGTCCTTTCATCACAATCCCTGGTAAGACGCCGCATATTTTTCTGGGCTTCCAGAACGTACTGAATAACCGTCTCGCTCAGCAACCAACATTTTAGTCGTAATTCGAGGAACAACTGCAGTTGTTTATTGTTATCTAATCTCAAGTTTCCTAGAGGTTTTTCCCCTCCCACTTCCCTGCTTTTTTTCCTTTTAGGTGAAATATTTAAGTCCACAATCATGTAGCTGAAGAGCGGGTGTAAGCCTCTAGGTGTAAATATAGAAATAAGGTAAGGAGGAGTTGGGACCTAGGGAGCTTTCAGAGGTAGAAGCAGGGGTGAAATGCTACCGGTTCGGACCAGTTCTCCCGAACCGGTAGTAAAAAAAATGCTACCGGTTCGGGCGAACTGCTATTTCCGATGATCAGCTGGGTGACGATCAGCTGTGACGTGCGATTGATATTAGCTAGAATCATCGGATTTTCTGCTTTCTAGCTAATCTAAATTGTGTGGCACAGCGGATTCCCCCTCCCCTCACTGTTCTACTTACCTTTGCAGACTCGGAAGGCTTCAAAATGTTCCTTTTTTTTTATTGCAAAAGTTTTACAATTACATTTTCACCCCACTTTCCCCCCCCCCCCCCCCCCCCCCCCCCCCCCACCCTGCCCCCCCCAAACCCTCCCCCTCTGACTTCCACAGAATATAATCCCATCAAAATCCCCTTTTTTTATGAAAACTTGAACCCCTCAGGCCCCCTTATAATTTTTTCTCTCTTCACAATTCATACATTTCTATTTCTATACAACTTTTAGTGAAAAACAATTTGATACTTCCTAACTTGGTATTTTTTCTGCACATAATCTATCCATTTTTTCCATTCCCATTCATAAGTCTCTTGTGAGCGATCTTTTAAATATGCTGAAATCTTCGCCATCTCCGCAAAACTGGCCATCTTGAAAGTCCATTCCTCGATAGTGGGCAAAGCTTCATTTTTCCAATATTTACCTATCAATAATCTCGCTGCTGTTATCATGTACAATATCAACTTAGTTTCATCCAATGTAAAACCCTTTACTATACCCAATAAAAATGTTCCTTTTTTTAACGCTTGTGTGCGCGAAGCACAGGCTCGGTAGTGGACTTACAGAACCGGTAGCAGACTTCCGAGGATTTCGCCGCTAGGTATCAGGTATCTACTCACCTGTATACAGGTCGGTGTCTGTGTATTCATCCACCTTTTTGTGATGCAAGATGTAATCGGAGACTTTTGTCCCAATGGCTGGTTGGACATCATACCACTCCAAGGAGACCACGGTGCTTGAAGGTTCCACGTTGGGAGAAAGACGCAAACTAGACAGAATAAGGGATAAGAAAAAAAGGAGGATCGGGTTGAAAATCAACTTTTTAATGGTGCTGGAAATTGAGACAGATGGGTGCAAAAGTTTGTTTTGGCAACACACAGTCATTCTCAGAGTGACTGGCCTGGCCTTCCAGCCTGATATCTAACACGGTTTCTCCTTGGACACAGCCGGGATGGAAACAGATTTGATTTGATACAATTCCCGCAAAAGCAGACGTCTCTATTTCTTGCTGCAAGAAATACAGTCATCTTTGCTTCTTCTTTTTCTTTTTTTTCCCCCCTTGTTGGTTTGTTCCTTTTTGGTGCTAGAAGAGAGTGGGGGTTTCCTCTCTGTTTATATTGAGCTCCTTCTACCACTGATGATGCTACCTAGTTTGGTAATAAAACGTCGGCGAGCAAATAACCAAGTTCAGAGAGAACCATCCTCCTCCTCCCTGCAAACCTCACCTCCTTCTTATTTAGTTAGGTCATGAAACCTCTGCAACAAAACCACCAAGCTCAGAGAGGACCAAGGACCCCACCTTTCTCCTTCACCTTCTCCTCCTCCTCCTCCCTGCAAATGCCACTCCCTTCTAGCACTAGTGAGGTTCCCTAGTTGGGTCATGAAACGTCTTCAAGAAAACTACCAGGCTCAGAGAGCACCAAGGACCCCAGCCTTCTCCTTCTCCTTCTCCTTCTTCTCCTCCTCCTCCCTGCAAATGCCACTCCCTTCTAACACTGATGAGGTTCCCTAGTTGGGTTATGAAACATCTGCAAGAAAACCACCAAACTCAAAGAGTACCAAGGACCCCAGCCTTCTCCTTCTCCTTCTCCTCCTCCTCCCTGCAAATGCCACTCCCTTCTAACACTGATGAGGTTCCCTAGTTGGGTCATGAAACATCTGCAAGAAAACCACCAAACTCAAAGAGTACCAAGGACCCCAGCCTTCTCCTTCTCCTCCTCCTCCTCCTCCTCCTCTTCCTCCTCCTCCTCCTCCTCCTCCTCCTCCTCCTCCTCCTCCTCCTCCTCCTCCTCCTCCTCCTCTTCCCTGCAAATGCCACTCCCTTCTAGCACTGGTGAGGTTCCCTAGTTGGATCATTAAACGTCTTCAAGAAAACTACCAGACTGCCCTACAAATATTCTTCTCAATTAATATTAAAGACTGATGCCAAAAAAAAATGGGGCAGGGGATATTTTGGCTGGATAAAAAAAAAGAAATGCAAGCAATACTGGCCCTATTGGGAAAGAGATACTCACATAGGCTGGGGAAGTGGGCTGCAGCTGGGGAGGCCATTCTCATCAAAGGCATTAAGGTCGCATCTGCACCAATCTTCAATCACATCTCCTCTCCCCGAGCACCAGTAAGAGCTCATGAGGGCTCCCTTGAAGGCCTAGGAAGAAAAACAACAACAACAGATAAATGGTTTGGAGTGAATGGATGGTTGAGGAACTCAATGACAAAAAAACGGTCAGTTCTACAGAAAGACAGATGTTGTGGAATGACTATGGAGATTCTCCATCATCCAAGGTCCCAAAGAGGCAATTGGGACTTTCTTGATTTTCTTTGAATGCTCCCAAGAGCATGAAGCAGACAAATGAGAAGTGAAATGTCTTCAATGTTTCAGACTCAAAGACAGTGAGGAGGTTGGGGAGGAATATGGTCCTTGATGCTCTCTGAGCTTGGTGGTTTTCTTGCAGATGTTTCATGACCCAACTAGGGAACCTCACCAGTGCTAGAAGGGAGTGGCATTTGCAGGGAGGAGGAGGAGGAGGAGGGAGGAGGAGGAGGAGAAGGAGGAGGAGGAGGAGGAGGAGGAGGAGGAGGAGGAGGAGAAGGAGGAGGAGAAGGAGAAGGAGAAGGAGAAGGAGAAGGAGAAGGAGAAGGAGAAGGAGAAGGAGAAGGAGAAGGAGGAGAAGGCTGGGGTCCTTGGTGCTCTCTGAACTTGGTGGTTTTCTTGCAGACATTTCATTGCCCAACTAGGGAACCTCACCAGTGCTAGAAGGGAGTGGCATTTGCAGGGAGGAGGAGGAGGAGAAGGAAGGAGGGAAGGAGAGGGAAGCAGAGGGGAGAAGGGAAGGGAAGGAAGGAGAAGGAAAGAGACGGAAAGAGATGGACTGTCATCGTAAAATGGAAAATGTGATGAATTATAAAGGAAAATGTATACTAAAAACATTTTTTTATAAAAGCAGAAAAGAAAAGAAAAAAGTAAATTCAGACTTCCAAGAAAACAAAACTGTAGTGGTGCCAATTTTGAGCACAAGAGTGGAGATCCTTGTTTTGTGGCCTTGGGCCACGAAAAGGAGATTTCTTTTTTTAAAAAAACCTCAGAATCAAAATAGTTCCAGCCCTTATGGTGTCTTTGCAGAGTTGGGGATTGACCTGATGAGTTTCGGTCTGAAAGAACCTATACCACCGAAGCTGGAATACAAGGAATGACACAAACTCAAATAAAGCGCATGATGAAATCCCAAATGAGGTCTTCGATCCCTTTGGGAATCTGACCAGAAATGATCGTGTAGGCTAATCGGATCACGTCTAATGTCATTTTCTTTCTTACGGTAAGTTGGCCTCATCTTTAATCAGATCCTGAGGATATGCAGGGACAATTACGTCTTGCCTCAACCTTTCAGAAACGAAGTTATTCCTGCAACTCATCCATCAACCTTCGTTCTCTCTCTGGTCGGAGTGAATTCGTACTACAGGCCTTAATAGGGGTTATATCAGGGGGGGAAATGCTCCCGGTTCGGTCCGGTTTGCCCGAACTGGTAGCGATGGCGGCTGGTAGTTCAGAGAACCAGTAGTGATGGCGGCACGAAGCTCCGCCCATCCGCCCGGTCATTACTTCCTGTAATTAACCTTTTTTTTACCCTCTGCACATGCGCAGAAGAGTTTGCACATGCTCAGAAGGTCCGCGCATGCAAGTGACACACATGCACGCATGAGCAAAGCCAGCATGCGTGCATGGCGTGTGCACTTCCGAACCGGTTGGGAAGGTAAGTAGATTTTACCCCTGGATTATATGGTCACACACAAATGTCCATTGCTCCTTCCTGCTGTCTTTCCATTTGTTGATAGTTATTGAGCAACTGTTGACGTCAAACACATATAAGAGAGAAGGGCGGTTGTAGGAATTGAGTAGGTCTACTCTGGTGGGGGGAGGAAAGGCCTATGGGTGACATGTTGGCAGTCTTTCAATATTTGAGGGGCTGCCGGAAAGAAGGAGGGGGGTCAACCTATTCTCCAAAGCACCTGGAGGCAGGACAGGGAAGCAACGGATGGAAAGTAACCAAGGAGAGAAGCAACCTAGAACTAAGGAGAAACTTCCTAACAGTGAGGACAATTAACCAGTGGAAAAACTTGTGGGTGCTCCATCACTGGAGGTTTTTATGAAGAGATTGGACAGTCATTTGTCTGGAATGGTATAGGGTCTCCTGTCTTGAGCAGGGGATTGGACTAGAAGACCTCCAAGGCCCTTCCAGCTCTGTCTACTCTACTCTACTCTACTCCACTCCACTCCAGTCCACTCCACTCCACTCCACTCCACTCCACTCTCCACTCCAGTCCACTCCCACTCCAGTCCATTCCATTCTATTCTCTATTCTTACAAATATTTACAAATGAGTGGGCTTTAGTGGAAACCAGCAAATGCAATGCAATGCAATGCAATGCAATGCAATGCAATGCAATGCAATGCAATGCTATGCTATGCTATGCTATGCTATGCTATGCTATGCTATGCTATGCTATGCTATGCTATGCTACGCTATGCTATCCTATTCTAGGGGTGGCATGATAGCAGTGCTCCAATATTTGAGGGGCTGCCACAGAGGGGGATCAACCTATTCTCCAAACCTTCTGAGGGCAGAACAAGATTAGATCTAGACTAGATGGAATGAGATTCCATCCTTGATTAGATGGAAACTCATCAAGGAGGGAAGCAACCTAGAACGAAGGAGCCCTTCCATTTGCTGATAGTTATTGAGCAAGAGTTGACATCAAACACATACAAGAGAGAAGGGCGGCTGCAGGAATTGAGTAGGTCTACTCTGGCGGGGGGAGGAAAGGCCTATGGGTGACATGTTGGCAGTCTTCCAATATTTGAGGGGCTGCCGGAAAGAAGAAGGGGGGGTCAACCTATTCTCCAAAGCACCTGAAGGCAGGACAAGAAGCAGCGGATGGAAAGTAACCAAGGAGAGAAGCAACCTAGAGCTAAAGAGAAATTTCCTGACAGTGAGGACAATTAACGAGTGGTACAACTGGCCTCCAGAAGTTGTGAATGCTCCATCACTGGAGGCTTTTAAGAAGAGACTGGACAGCCATTTGTCTAAAGTGGTATAAGGTCTCTTGCTTGAACAAGAGAGGGTGGACTAGAAGACCTCCAAGATCCCTTCCAACTCCGTTACACTGGTCTGCTATTTTGGAAAAGATTGGAGTGGGGAGGGGGGTAGTGTGCTAGCTGAACCGAAGGGAAAGGTTGAAAGAGCTGGCAGGGCTGGAGATGATGATGTTTGCTTTTCCTCCGACTTTTTTTGAACAACTGGACGTAGCTGGGAGTGTGAGGCCAGGCAGGGAAGGATCCCAAGGGAGACATTTGAGATGTCTCAGTGTGAAGGCTTCGAAAGTTCAAAGCAGGGTAGTAGAGAAGGGCCCTCCGTCTTCATCAGGTGGTTGTTATTCTTAGTAGATTTTCCCATTGTTATTGTTTTTGCTGGGACTTTCCAAGCCAAGGATCCCATAAACAGTAGAACCATGTTTCCTTCAACGGAGACAAAACTGGCTGCAGTTACATTCTCCCTGATCATACGAGAGTCTCCTCATTTTAGATAAGAGTTCAACATTAAGAAAGCAAGGAGTTACTGGGAGAAAATTCATAATTGGTTAGAAATGAGCAGCATATTGAAATATGAAGGCTATTGCTTAATGCATTGTAAGCCGCCTTGAGTCCCCGGAGAAGGGCGGCATATAAATCAAATTAAAATATATATATATATATTGAGTTCAAACCAGAAACGCACCTTTTTAGGTCTATTGTCGGAAAGTTATGACAAAGCATATTTACTTAGGGTTACATATATTGAGGGCAGCTAGAATTACAAGAAGGGACGCGGTGGCTCAGCGGCTAAGACACTGAGCTTGTCAATCGAAAGGTCGGCAGTTCAATGGTTCGAATCCCTAGTGTAATGGGGTGAGCTCCCGTTCCTTGTCTCACCTTCTGCCAACCTAGCAGTTCGAAAGCACATTAAAAAAATGCAAGTAGAAAAATAGGGACCACCTTTGGTGGGAAGGGAACAGTGTTCCGTGTGCCTTTGGCGTTGAGTCATGCCGGCCACATGACCACGGAGACGTCTTCGGACAGCGCTGGCTCTTTGGCTTTGAAACGGAGATGAGCACTGCCCCCTAGAGTCGGGAACGACTAGCACATATGTGCGAGGGGAACCTTTACCTTTAAAATTACATATGATAAATATTGGGAAAATGCGAACAACCCACTGGATGACGAGATAATTAGGAAAATTTGGGATTGTGCTGAAATGGACAGATTAACTTTAAAAATGAAAGATAAAGGAGACTCGAAATATTACAGGACATGGAATAAATTTTAGGAATGGATAGAGACAAGAGGTAGAAATGAGAGGGAAGTTTATGAATGTCAATTATTGTTAGTGTGGACAACAAAGATGTATAAATCTATGGATATTTTATTGATTGATTGATTGATTGATTGAATTTATATACTGCCCTTCTCCCCGAAGGGACTCAGGGCGGTGAACAGCCAAAAATTAAATATGGAGAGATTTGTAAATAAGCTAATGTAAGTAGAAATTTAGTTGAAGTTTTCTTTTATTTTCTCTTTTATTTGAGGGGTTGTACTACTGTAATTACTGTTAACATAGTACAGTTGTAGTTATTAGCTTGTATGTTAAGATTTACCAGTGATTTCTCTCTGGCTCTGCCTTATTTGCATTATTATCCTGACATGGCACTGTCTTTTGATATGTGGATAAAGAAATAAAGGCAAAATATAAATTTGGTATACAATTGTTTGTCCTGAAAGCGACTGTAAAAATACGAGTTCCAGGTATATTATTAAAAAAAAAGAAGCAGACATACTGCGAAGTCCAGAATTTAAGATTTTAAAATCTTAAAAGAATTAAAATTTTATTTTACTAAGCTTTCGTCAGCCATCTGCTGACATCGTCAGAGTATTAAACTACCATTACAGAGATCTCTGCCTTTATATGTCCTTAATCAATTTAGATTAATAAATATATTAATCTAATATATTATAGAGAATATATATACTCTGTTAATCTGTCCTCCTCCTCCTCCTCCTCCTCCTCCTCCTCCTCCTCCTCCTCCTCCTCCTCCTCCTCCTCCTCCTCCTCCTCCTCTCTCCTTCTAGCACTGATGATGCTACAAACTTTGGGTCATGAAAAATCTGCAAGAAATTGGGAAAGTGGGTGAAATAAAACTGATATGGTATATGGTGATAGATTAGGCTATATTGGAAAAGGGATATTATTGCAGAATGGATTCTGAAGGTGGCCAGTCTCGCAGAAATGGTGAAGTTATCAGCATATATAAAAGACCGGACATAAGAGATTTATGTAAGGGAGAGGAGGATATGGATAGATTATGTGTAGAATAAATACTAAACCTAGGAAGTACCAGATAATTCTTAGATGAATGTTGTCTAGAAATGTATAGTTTACAGAGGATAGTATACTAGAATGTCAGGATAAATGTATAATACACAGGGGGTAGAATAGATGGGCGGTAAAGTATTATATAACGTGATTTGGATTTCATCCTGGGGAAGCCATGGGGGGGGAGGGTAAGGGAGGGCTAGGGAAGGAAAGAGGGGGGGGAGGAGGAAAAATTTGTATTTGTAAAACTTTTTCAATAAAAATAAAATAAAAAATCTGCAAGAAAACAAGCAAGCTCAGAGAGCACCAAGGACCCGCTCACAAGTTTCAGGACAGCCGTCGGTGTCATTTGGTAGTACAGTGGTTTAATGCACCCTGTTATTAACACAGCTGCCTGCAATTTCTGCAGGTTCGAATCTTACCAGGCTCAAGGTTGACTCAGCCTTCCATCCTTTCTAAGGTAGGTGAAATGAGGACCCAGTTTGTGGGGAACAATAAGCTGACTTTGTATAAATATACAAAAGGATGAAGGCTATTGCTTAACGCATTGTAAGCCGCCCTGAGTCTCCGGAGAAGGGCGGCATATAAATCAAATTTTAAAAAAAAAGAAAAGAAAGAGAAAGAAGGAAGGAAGGAAGGAAGGAAGGAAGGAAGGAAAGAAAGAAAGAAAGAAAGAAAGAAAGAAAGAAAGAAAGAAAGAAAGAAAGAAAAGCTGACTTTGTATAAATATACAAAAGGATGAAGGCTATTGCTTAGCGCATTGTAAGCCGCCCTGAGTCTCCGGAGAAGGGCGGCATATAAATCAAATTAAAAACAAAAAACAAAAAAACTCCTAGAGGGAACAGGACAAGCAAGGACGAGATGTTGTGAGAACGAGGATGACAAATCGGGAAATATGGATCTGGAGAAGTTGACCTAGGAAGTGTGAGGCAACCTCTGTATAAACATCCTCATCGTGAATCACAAGTGTGTCATTTATTACCAAAAAAAAGTGGAGAAGGAAGGGGGTCCCTGCGATTTCATTAGATGCGAGAGAAAGGTCCCATCGAGTGCAAACGTTATTTGCTCCTCGCGACATGAATGCTGGTGAGCTTTTGTACATATTAAGTTGACTTCACAGCAAAGCAAAGATGACCGTTTTTCTAACATTGCCCCTTTTCTAAGGTTCACACCCACCCCTCCTTTTGTCCAGCTGTTGGGACTCCCTAGAGCTTTGAGATCCTGAGGTTCCACCTCTGGATGGATGTTTCAAGGCTGTCCCAGAAGAGGGGCTCACAAGGGGAGAAGGCAGCCAAGCTGAGCAGTTTATGCTGAGTTGAGTGTTATGGAGACAAAGCAGAGGGAACACACAAGGCAGAATTGGAAAGCCCAGGCAAACATTGACGTCCTGTTGGCATCACTCTTCTTGGACAGGTTATTTAGAGCTCTCCAAGTTGTAGCAAAGTGGGGAAGACGTTTCCATAATCAGTTTGATAATCTTCTCCTTCTCCTCCTCCTTTTCTCCTTCTCTCCTCCTCCTCCTTTTCTCTTTCTCCTTCTTTTCTCCTTCTCTTCTCCTTCTCCTTCTTCTCTACTCCTCCTCCTCTCCTCTTCTACCCTTCTCCTCTCATCCTCCTTTTCTCATTCTCCTCCTTTTCTCATTCTCCTTCTTCTCTCCTCGTCTTCTCCTTCTCCTTCTCTCCTCCTCCTTTTCTCATTCTCCTCCTCTTCTCCTTCTCCTCTCCTCCTCTCCTTTTCCTCTTCCTCCCCTTCTCCTTCTCCTTCTCCTCTCCTTCTCCTCCTTTTCTCATTCTCCTCCTTTTCTCATTCTTCTTCTCCTCCTCCTCCTTTTCATTCTCTTCCTCTTCTCTACTCTTCTCCTCCTTCTCCTTTTCTCATTCTCCTCCTCTTCTCCTTTTCTTTCTTCTCTCTTCCTCCTCCTTCTTTTCTCACTCTCCTCTTCCTCTCCTCTTTCTCCTCCTTCCCTCTTCCTCCTCTTCTCCTCCTCCTCCTCTTCCTCCTGTCTCCATGTAGTGGCTCAGGATGCTTGTTATGAATTATCCCTGACTTCCTCTATCGTCATCGGATATTTTCTCACCCAGTAGATGAAAGGTTGCTATTAAAGGGCAAATGATGTGCTGAACAGGCCAGGCCAAGCTCTCAAGAGAACCACTCAACTACTCTTGAGAGAACTACTTCAAGTTCTCTTGAAGAGAACTTGCTTTTAAAGCAGGAGAGAAAACACAAAACGGGAGAAAGCGGGGGGGGGAGCCAAATTTTCCAAACAAAACACATTCATAGGTTCTGTAGGAGGCCAAACATGTGATATCTCTCTCTCACCAGGCTAAGAGCTAAGCTTTCATTGGAAGGAGACAAATGGAGGTGGAAACTCTTGCTTATGAAAACACGGCGAGGACAGTTCCTATCCCATTTTTTTGTGTCCCTAAAAAGAGGTCCTGTGAGATGACTAAGCAAGTTACTTCACACCCGCAAAACCAATGAGTGATAAACTAAACATCCCACTTGTTTTGCTTGAAGAGTAAGTGGCTTTCTTGCAGAAAGAAAACAAACAAACTCGTCCAAGACATCATCAAGATACCTTCTAGACTAAGGAGTACATCTTGATATAGTCTGTTGACCTATAGAATTGTCTCTGTCTCAATCTCTGTCTCCATTCACCCACCAACAACTCATCCACCCACCCAACCAACCAACCATCCATCTCTCTTGTGCATCACTCCTTCCATTCATCAATCCCTCCTTCCATTCACTATCTATCTACCTCTACAATCCATCCATCTACCCCCTCTCTCTTGTTTCTCCCTTCTTCACCCATCCCTCCTTCTTTCCCTCCATCCTTCCATCTAACTGTATCATCTTTTATCTACCTATCATCTATCATCTATCTATCCAACTCATCTCTCTTTTTTTCTCTATCATCCATCCATCCACCTCTCTCATGCATCCCTGCCTCCCTCCTCCCCTCCCTCCTTCCATTTACCTCTATCATCTATCTTATCTACCTATCATCTATCTACCCACCTCTCTCTCTCCCATGCATCCCTCCCTCCCTTCTTCCTTCCATACATCTATCATTCATGTCTGTCTGTCCATCCATCCATCCATCCATCCATCCATCCATCCATCTCTCCTATCTATCTATCTGTCTGTCTGTCTGTCTGTCTGTCTATTCTCTCTCTCTCTATCTATCCATCCATGCATCCATCCAGTCGTGGTCTACTACAGCTGTTTGCTCAGCTTCTGCTCACTCCCTTCTTACCTCCCGGGTCTCGTTGTCCTGGATGAGCATATATAACGGGACAATATGGTTGATCTCCAGAAGGACCGGGGTGGGACTCAGCTGTTCCTTGCCTGCCCGGCGGCAGAGATGGCAAGTCGAAGGGCAGCGGCCTTTTTCTTCGCAGTGGATCTCCACGCCAGAAACCAGCTGATCGTCGGACAGCATCTGGGCCGTCAGCAGGCCAGATAGATAGGTGATGAAAGGCATGGACTTGAGCTCTTTCTTGTTTCCAAGTTCTGTAGTTTCTGATTGGGAAACAAAGCAGGGAGGGAAGGAGAGAGGATTAAAGAAGGAAAAGGTCATTTCTGGCTGCAGGGAGATTTTATGCATTAAATAAATGTATCACTTAATAAAGGAGATGTAGTGACTCAAAGGGGACACGGTGGCTCAGTGGCTAAGATGCTGAGCTTGTCAATCAAAAAGGTCGGCAGTTCGGCGGTTCGAATCCCTAGTTCCACGTAACGGTGAGCTCCCATTACTTGTCCCAGCTCCTGCCAACCTAGCAGTTCAAAAGCATGTAAAAAATGCAAGTAGAAAAATAGGGACCACCTTTGGTGGGAAGGGAACAGCATTGCGTGCGTCTTTGGCGTTGAGTCATGCCGGCCACATGACCACGGAGACGTCTTTGGACAGCACTGGCTTTTCGGCTTTGAAATGGAGATGAGCACTGCCCCCTAGAGTCGGGTACGACTGGCACACTTTTACCGTTACCTTATCCCTTAATAAGATGTACTATTCTGTATATAAAAGGAAATTCCTTTGCAGTTTGACATATGGATGCTGCAGAAGTTGTTCTTTTGTTCTGACCAGGAAGTTAAACCTGATGAATTTCAGGATCTTTGCAAAGTCCCAAACACACAACCTCTAATCTATTTCGTATCATCTTTCCTAAGGCCCATCTTTAACTTCCTTTTGGTGATGCATTTTCTGGATAGTTGGGCCTATCTGAAACCCCAAATTTAGACCTCTCTTTTATTTCTAAGGCATGTCTTTGTGGACAGGAGTGGGCTTGTAAGTATAAATGATCCCAGATAAGTTTAACTAAACCTACCTTCCATTTACAGTAGTGGCCAAAATTGTGGAAACGTTTTGGGGAAAGTGTATTTTCTAAAACTAGCTAATAACACCACTTTTTTTTTTTTTTTGGAGTAGTACCATAAAATTTTATATCAATAGAAATGAATTGTATTCAAGAATGTAATGCAATAACTTTTATGAAGGATTTGCTACTAGCAGTCACAGTATAAAGAAGAAGAGTTAAAAACATAGGGAAAAAAATGAGATTATACAAAAGTTATCACCATAGAAAAAACAAGCCATACAAAAATGATCGCCATATCAGGGAGGGTGGGGAGGGAATGGATTGAATTCAGTGAGATATTGGGAGGGGGGCTCAAAGTAACGCAAGAGCAGCAACTCGGAGCCTGCGACTATGCCAGTGTTTCAAGGTCAATCCCTGAGAAAGTCTACTCCACGAAGAGGTGGAAACTAATCAAGGAGAGAAGCAACTTAGAACTAAGGAGTAATTTTCTGACTGTGAGAACAATTAATCAGTGGAACAACTTGCCACCAGAAATTGTAAATGCTCCAACACTGGAAGTTTTTAAGAAGAGGTTGGATAACCATTTGTCTAAAGTGGTGTGGGATTTTCATCCTAAGCAGGGGGTTGGACTAGAAGACCTCCAAGGTCCCTTCCAACTCTGTTATTCTATTCTATTCTATTCTATTCTATTCTATTCTATTCTATTCTATTCTATTCTATTCTACTCTACTCTACTCTACTCTACTCTACTCTACTCTACTCTCTACTCTCCTCTCCTCCTTATTCTACTCTACTCTACTCTAACCTAATTCTACTCTGCTCTGCTCTGCTCCAAAGTTTTCTTTTTTTTTCTGGATTAATAAGAAAAAGAGCCAAGCTTAATAGAAGAAGAAAAGAAAAAAAAAGATGGAGAGAGAAGGGGAAAAAAAAACCTTTTAAGCAATTTCTTTCACTTATTGCCCTGAAATGTTTGGAAACAGCACCTATAATCTATTCTATTCTATTCTATTCTATTCTATTCTATTCTATTCTATTCTATTCTATTCTATTCTCCCCCCCCCAAAAAAAAATGAACATAGTGACTTGGAGGAAAGGAAATGACTGTAGGAGGGGCCAGTGGGGAAAGGGGAATGTTTCATGATGCTATTTGTACGTGAAACTGTTAGAATTGGCTTTGCTGCTCCCATATCCATGCCAGCTCAGTACTCTTGGAAACCCAAAATGCCTGCACGGTGTCTTTATTTGCTGAATAAACTACGTGACACCATTCACAATGCCCCTTGTTGGGAGCATTGCATTGTGTCCTTTTTTTTAAATACACACACAGATACAGATAGATCTTCTTCTTCCCCAAACAATGAGAAACAGAGGCTGTTAAGGATATTGTTGTTGTGTTACCAACCAGCAGAGTGTAGAGCACAGAGAAACGTTGCTGAGAGCAAGGAATAAGAGATGTGCAAACTGGTTTATCAAAAGTTTACTTTATAGTGAAAAAACAATCTCATAGTCTTTAAATCAACCCAAGTCTTTGCCAGTTAAATCAGTCCAGTGAAACAAAATCTTCTTACCACACAAATAGTAGTTGGTTAGAATAACAAACTCACTCTGGTTCACAAACCACGATGGTAGCACAATGAATAGCAACTCCTCACACTATGGTAGCTTATCATCAACTGAATACGTTACAGTACCTATCTTATTCTATTCTATTCTATTCTATTCTATTCTATTCTATTCTATTCTATTCTATTCTATTATTCTATTCTATTCTATTCTACATTACTATATTCTATATTCTACTCTACTCTACTCTACTTTCTATATTCTATATTCTATATTCTGTTAAGGATATTGTTGTTGTGTTACCAACCAGCAGAGTGTAGAGCACAGAGAAACGTTGCTGAGAGCAATGAATAAGAGATGTGCAAACTGGTTTATCAAAAGTTTACTTTATAGTGAAAAAACAATCTCATAGCTTTAAATCAATCCAAGTCTTTAAAAGGATTAAAGACTTTTGGATTAAAGACTTTTAAAAGTCTTTAAAAGACTGATTTAACTGCAGTTAAATCAGTCCAGTGATACAAAAATCTTCTTACCACACAAACAGTAGTTGGTTAGAATAACAAACTCACTCTGGTTCACAAACCACGATGGTGGCACAATGAATAGCACCTCCTCACACTATGGTAGCTTATCATTAACTGAATACGTTACAGTACCTATTCTATTCTATTCTATTCTATTCTATTCTATTCTATTCTATTCTATTCTATTCTATTCTATTCTATTCTACTATTCTATTCTATTATTCTATTCTATTCTATTCTATTCTATTCTATTCTATTCTATTCTATTCTCTATTCTATTCTATTCTATTCTATTCTACATTACTATATTCTATATTCTACTCTACTCTACTCTACTCTACTTTCTATATTCTATATTCTATATTCTGTTAAGGATATTGTTGTTGTGTTACCAACCAGCAGAGAGTAGAGCACAGAGAAAAGTTGCTGAGAGCAATGAATAAGAGATGTGCAAACTGGTTTATCAAAAGTTTACTTTATAGTGAAAAAAACAATCTCATAGTCTTTAAATCAATCCAAGTCTTTAAAAGGATTAAAGACTTTTGGATTAAAGACTTTTAAAAGTCTTTAAAAGACTGATTTAACTGCAGTTAAATCAGTCCAGTGATACAAAAATCTTCTTACCACAGAAACAGTAGTTGGTTAGAATAACAAACTCACTCTGGTTCACAAACCACGATGGTAGCACAATGAATAGCAACTCCTCACACTATGGTAGCTTATCATCAACTGAATACGTTACAGTACCTTACTTAAATACCTTCCAACTAATTACAGCATGACTCAGCTGTACAATGAATCAACAGGAAAGCCTTAAAGTCACACAATACATTTTCATATTAAAGTCACAAAACACATATATTGCCTGGACAACTTGTTAGGCTCAAACCATATCCTAACAGAGGCGACAATCGCTGGCAAAAAATTTCTTGGGCAAACTTTCAGAAGTTTCCTCAAAGAACTTCCTCAAAGTTTCCTCCTTGCCCGTGGCAAGATACGATCATCCAGCTTGGCAATTAGGAAAGGATAAGAGGAGAAATAAGCGCACTCATCTCTTAAAGGGGTTGGAGGTCTCCTACCTCAAAACTCCAACCTCATTTTTTTTTTTTTTTTGCTGTAAGCCGCCCAGAGTCCCTTGGAAGTTGGGTGGCATAGAAATGCGATAAATTAAAATTAAATTAAATTAAATTGCTTTGCCGCCAGGAAAAAAAAGAGAAGCAACATGTTGCTGGATCAAAAACAATGGAAGGAGCGATTGTGCGGAATTTCCATGGGCTTAACGCAAGGGTTGAGATTCCGAAGAGAAACAGAGCGAGGCCTACGGAAGAGGCATCTCACACCACGGAGGAGGAGGTGGTGAAAGCGGCAGAGAATAAGGAGGTGCAGAAAATTGGGATGTAGCAGGCAAGGACAATGCATTTAAAGGGATGCCCCAAAGAAGAGGGAGTCAAGCTAAACTCCTGATCTAGCCCAAGCCCCTTAAAGCAGGAGATCCTATATGACTTCTGACAAAATGGCTGCCCAGTCTCTTCTTCAAAGCCCCCAGCGATGAAACACCCACTATTTCTGTTCCGTGGGTTGATTGTTCTGTCAGGAAATTCCTCCTTATCTCTCCTTGATCCATTCCTATCAACCTTAGCCTTTAGCCTGACTAGGTGGCTCAGTGTTTAAGACACAGAAAGGTTGGCAGTTCGAATCCCTATACTAGGGAGTCTCCTGTGTGACTTGGGGTTGGGCTAGATGACCTCCAAGGTCCCTTCCATCTCTGTTACTGTTACTGTTAGTTGGGCTAAATGACTATTCAATATGCAAATGTGAATAACACACACACACACCCCTCCAAAGCGTGAAAGGACTTAAGCACAGATGTGGTAAATGAATATATATTCATATACTCATATTCATATAGCCTGAGTGGCGTAGGAGGCTAATGCCTCCTACTAAGGCAGCATTTAACATCCAGCTGCCTGCAATTACTGCGAGTTCAATTCTCACCAGGCTCAAGGTCGACTCAGCCTTCCATCCTTTCTAAGGTAGGTGAAATGAGGACCCAGTTTGTGGGGGCAATAAGCTGACTTTGTATAAATATACAAAAGTATGAAGGCTATTTTCTTTTTTTTTAAATTTGATTTATATGCCGCCCTTCTCCGGAGACTCAGGGAGGCTTACAATGCGTTAAGCAATAGCCTTCATCCTTTTGTATATTTATACAAAGTCAGCTTATTGCCCCCACAATCTGGGTCCTCAATTTACCTACCTTAGAAAAGATGAAAGGCTGAGTCAACCTTGAGCCTGGCGAGATTCGAACTTGCAGTAATTGCAGACAGCTAGACTTAATAACAGGGTGCTTTAGACCACTGTACTACCAAGGCTCTTTTGCTTAGCGCATTGTAAGCCGCCCTGAGTCTCCGGAGAAGGGCAGCATATAAATCAAATTTAAAAATATATATATTAAATACCAACCTTAACCCTGAAAGCATCTGAATATAAATTCTCTGCTTCTTTTCAGCCTGGGAGAAAAGGAAACCATTTTGTAAAGAGTTTAAAGATAGTTTCCGTGGAGCTATGCTGCCCTCCAGTGGATTTTCAAAGCAATGACGCCAGAAACAAAAGCATAGGAAATGCAGTAAGGGAATTTGCAAAGTTCTAGAAAGCTTCCCCCCCCCACCCTCACTTCAGATTAACAAAGTTGGAAGGGACCTCGTAGGTCATCTAGTCCAACCCCCATCCAAGCAGGAGACCCTGCACCATTTCTGACAAATGGCAGCCCAATCTCTTCTTGAAAGCCTCCAGTGACGATATCCCTTCATCCATGCACAACCCAAGGACCAAGACAATATTTTTGGTCCTGCCTTCCGGAGAAATAGGAATCACCAGCTATTGTGAATACCTGTGTAGGAAGTTAGCACCCACCCCTCTCCTAGAAAAATGAAACATTCTAGGAAATATTAAAAAGGCAGGATATTATACCTCCCTGGAGGAGAAAATGGAGAAACTGGTTTTTTAGGCAGGAAGCAGACTCACTCTTAATAGCCCCCCCACTCTCAATAGCCCACAGCAGATTTATTTATTTTAGTTTATTTATTATTTTATTTATTATTTATTTTATTTTATTTTATTTTATTTTATTTATTATTATTTTATTTTATTTTACTTTACTTTACTTTACTTTACTTTATTTTATTTTATTTTATTATTTTATTTTATTTTATTTTATTTTATTATTTTATTTGACTGTCAACACTTAAGAGATAAAGAGATAGCCAGGTCTATTCATAAGCAAATACTTATCAACCAAGATCCAAGATAGGATTAGCCCTCTACCCATCTAGCAACAGAACTCACCACATGGCACCTGGGGAGATTGCATCACCCAGCAAGGCTTAACCAAGCCTGGGACTCAAAAGACAACCTATAAAGTTACCCCCTATAGGACCCCATGGGAGTCTGACAACCAATCAGAATACAAGCTCAAATTCAAAGCCTAACAGCGGGTATAAATCTCTCTCTCTCTCTCTCTCTCTCTCTCTCTCTCTCTCTCTCTCTCTCTCTCTCTCTCTCTCTCTCTCTCTCCCTCCCTCTCTCTCTCTCCCTCCCTCCCTCCCTCTCTCTCTCCCATGTGCCCAAAACCTCAATACCATGTAGAATAGAATAGAATCACAGAGTTGGAAGGGACCTTGGAGGTCTTCTAGTCCAACCCCCTGCCCAGGCAGGAAACCTTACACCACTTCAGACCAATGGTTATCCAACTCTGTTACTGTTAGCATAGGATGTGAGGGGTCTGTACTTTACTTTACTTTACTTTTACTTTTATTTGATTTATATACCGCCCTACTCCCGAAGGACTCAGGGTGGTGAACAGCCAACAATAAAATACATACGTACAAAATTTAAAAAGCAGAGATAAAATCAAATTAAATAGTTTGGCCCAGACAGATTTAAAACCCAATCAATTTAAAACAGATTTAAACTTTGAATATTAAAAATACTAAAAAATATTTAAAAATATTAAAATTGTTTAAAAAGAGGGAGAAACTTAGGGCAAGCCCGCCTGGTGAAATAAAAAGGTTTTTAGAGCGCGGCAGAAGGTGCGTAGATCTGGGATCTTCCGTATCTCCGGGGGGAGCTCGTTCCAGACAGTAGGTGCCCCCACAGAGAAGGCTCTCCCCCTGGGGCTGCCAGTTGACATTGTTTGGCCGATGGCACCCGGAGGAGCCCCTCTCTATGGGAGCGTACCGGCCGGTGGGAGGCTATTGGTGGTAGTAGGCGGTCCCGCAAGTATCCAGGTCCTGAGCAATGGAGCGCTTTAAAGGTGGTAACCAAAACCTTGAAGCGCACCTGGAAGACCACCGGGAGCCAGTGCAGCTCATGCAGGAGGGGTGTTTCATGGGAACGCCATGTCGCTCCCATTACCACCCGCGCGGCCGCACTCTGCGCCAGTTGGAGCCTCCGGGTGCTCCTCAAGGGGAGCCGCATGTAGAGAGCGTTGCAATAGTAGATATTTTCACAGCCCTCTTTCTGGACTTTCATGTGTATTTACCTGCCTTGGTAAGACCACACTTGAAATATTGTGTCCAGTTTTGCTCACCACAATACAAAAAAAGATGTGGAGACTCTGGAAAGAGTGCAGAGAAGAGCCACAAAGATGCTTAGGGGACTGGAGGCTAAAACATATGAAGAACGGTTGCAGGAACTGGGTATGGCTAGTTTAATGAAGAGAAGGACTAAGGGAGACATGATGGCAGTCTTCCAATATCTCAGGGGCTGCCCCAAAGAAGAGGGAGTCAAGCTATTTTCCAAAGCACCTGAGGGCAGGACAAGAAGTAATGGATGGAAATCAATCAAGGAGAGAAGCAACCTAGAACTAAGGAGAAATTCCCTGGCAGTTAGAACAATTAACCAGTGGAAAAACCTCCAGAAGCTGTGAATGCTCCAACACTGGGAGTTTTGAAGAAGACGTTGGATAATCATTGGTCTGAAGTGGTGTAGGGTTTCCTGCCTGAGCAGGGGGTTGGACTAGAAGACTTCCAAGGTCCCTTCCGACTCCGTTATTCTATGATCTATGTTCTAACTGAAGGATGACCTTTTCTGAACCAGTTCAAAGTCACACACATAGAAACGATACAACATCAGAAGTGAATACAGTGATACTTTGATACTTTGATACAGTGATACTGTAAAACTACAACAAGGATTTGTTAAAGTGGTGGGCTAACACATGCATTAAAACACTGTATCTGATTACCATTAAGCGATAAATAAAGGGCAGTGGGAAGTAGCTGTAGCAACAAAATGTAGCCGTAAAAAAGGTAATTTCTTAAGTAACGTAAACATTAAAAGTAACACTGAGTAAAAGGCTTGGAGAAATAAAATAGGCACCCTCTAATTTCTCTGCTTTGAGCTTCTTTTCAGCCTGGAGAGAAAGAGAAAAAGAATTGCAACTAAATTCTTGTTTTTGTTGATTATTAAATCAGTGTCAGCTCTTGGCAGCCACACAGAGATAGATTTCTCCAGGAGAGCCTGTCCTCAACGTGGAACTTTAGGTCTTCTAAGGATGTGCCTATCGCCATGTAACTAAGACCATCCACTTTGCTGGTTCTCCTCCTCCTCCTCCTCCTCCTCCTCCTCCTCTTCCTCCTCCTCCTCCTCCTCTCCTCCTCCTCCTCCTCCTTCTCCTCCTCCTCCTTCTCCTCCTCCTCCTCCTCCTCTCCTCCTCCTTCTCCTCCTCCTCCTCGTCCTCTTCTCCTCCTCCTCCCCTCTTCCTCTTCTCCTCTTCTCCTCCTCCTCCTCCTCCTCCTCCTCTTCCTCCTCCTTTCCTTCTCCTCCTCCTCCTCTCCTCCTCCCTTTCCTCCTCCTCCTCCTCTCCTCCTCCTCCTTTTCCTCTTCCTCCTCCTCCTCCTCCTCCTCCTCTCCTCCTCCTCTCCTCCTCCTCCTCCTCCTCTTCCTCTTCTCCTCCTCCTCCTCCTTCTCCTCTTTCTCCTCGTCCTCTTCCTCCTCTTCCTCCTCCTCTTCTCCTCCTCCTCCTCCTTCTCCTCGTCCTCCTCTCCTCCTCCCCCTCTTCTCCTCTTCCTCCTCCTCCTCTTCTCCTCCTCCTCCTCCTCTCCTCGTCCTCCTCTCCTCCTCCTCCTCCTCCTCCTCCTCTCCTCTTCTCCTCCTCCTCCTCCTCTTTTCCTCCTCCTTCTCTCCACAAACCGCACTCCCTTCCAGCAATGTTTAACATATTACAATATTGAGTTTAGAGAAATAATGTGAATGAGAATGATGTGGCAAATGGCGAATGATGTTGCAGAGATGTTTGTACCCAGACAACACACGGCATAAGGAAAGATAAACTGTTTATCTTTGTAATTGAAAAAAAAAAAAAAACAACTTTTTATTAAAAAACTAACCACCAGAATGAGGGAATGTGGGGCTTCCTCTCACCAAGTGAAGCTCTGGTCCCTGTTAAACCATCCTTGGGTCTCCTCAAACTGTAGGGTTCAACAGGTAGGGTGCCAAATTCTAGAAGCCCATTAGATGTGGACAAGCAAATCCCACAAAGCTTAACTCTTGACTGCCCCCTCGTGGTCACCCATATTTTTTGCAGCTCAAGCTAGGCTCTATCAATCCATAATCAAATCGGAGGCTCTTTTGACTGCAAGACTGTGACTTTGTTGCTTTTTTCCTTACGATTTATATTGACTGTTTCCTAGTATGATTCGATTGCTTATTTGTACCCTATGAGTATCATTAAGTGTTGTACCTTATGATTCTTGACAAACTGTATCTTCTCTTTTTATGTACACTGAGAGCATATGCACCAAAGACAAATTCCTTGTGTGTCCAATCACACTTGGCCAATAAAGAATTCTATCTATCTATCTATCTATCTATCTATCTATCTATCTATCTATCTATCTATCTATCTATTGTATCTATCTATTGTATCTACTCTATCTCTATCATCTATCAATTGTATCTATCTATTGTATCTATGTATCTATCTCTATGTATCTCTCTCTCTCTCTCTCTCTCTCTCTCTCTCTCTCTCTCTCTCTCTCTCTCTCTCTCTCTGGGCTGTATAAACAGAGGGATAGAATCAAGATCACGTGAAGTGTTAAGACCACTTTATAATCCCTTAGTAAGGCCACACTTGGAATATTGCATCCAGTTTTGGTCGCCACAATGTAAAAAAGATGTGGAGACTCTGGAAAGAGTGCAGAGAAGAGCAACCAAGATGATGAGGGGACTGGAGGCTAAAACATATGAAGAACGGTTGCAGGAACTGGGTGTGTCTAGTTTAATGAAAAAGAAGGACCAGGGGAGACATGATAGCAGCCTTCCAACATCTCAGGGGCTGCCCCAAAGAAGAGGGAGTCAAGCTATTCTCCAAAGCACCAGAAGGCAGGACAAGAAGTAATGGATGGAAATCAATCAAGGAGAGAAGCAACCTAGAACTAAGGAGAAATTCCCTGACAGTGAGAACAATTAAGCAGTGGAAAAACCTCCAGAAGCTGTGAATGCTCCAACACTGGAAGTTTTTAAGAAGATGCTGGACAACCATTTGTCTGAAGTGGTGTAGGGTTTCCTGCCTGAGCAGGGGGTTGGACTAGATGACCTCCAAGGTCCCTTCCGACTCCGTTATTCTATGATCTATGTTCTAACTGAAGGATGACCTTTTCTGAACCAGTTCAAAGTCACACACATAGAAACGATACAACATCAGAAGTGAATACACTGATACTTTGATACTTTGATACAGTGATACTGTAAAACTACAACAAGGATTTGTTAAAGTGGTGGGCTAAGGCATGCATTAAAACATTGTATCTGATTACCATTAAGCGATAAATAAAGGGCAGTGGGAAGTAGCTGTAGCAATAAAATGTAGCCGTAAAAAAGGTAATTTCTTAAGTAACGTAAACATTAAAAGTAACACTGAGTAAAAGGCTTGGAGAAATAAAATAGGCACCCTCTAATTTCTCTGCTTTGAGCTTCTTTTCAGCCTGGAGAGAAAGAGAAAAGAATTGCAACTAAATTCTTGTTTTCGTTGATTATTAAATCAGTGTCAGCTCTTGGCAGCCACACACAGATAGATTTCTCCAGGAGAGCCTGTCCTCAACGTGGAACTTTAGGTCTTCTAAGGATGTGCCTATCGCCATGTAACTAAGACCATCCGCTTTGCTGGTTGTCCTCCTCCTCCTCCTCCTCCTCCTCCTCCTCCTCCTCTTCTCCTCCTCCTCCTCCTCCTCCTCCTCCTCCTCTTCTCCTCCTCCTCCTCCTTCTCCTCGTCCTCCTCCTCCTCCTCTTCTCCTCCTCCTCCTCCTCCTCTCCTCGTCCTCCTCTCCTCCTCCTCCTCCTCCTCTCCTCCTCTTCTCCTCCTCCTCGTCCTCCTCTTTTCCTCCTCCTTCTCTCCACAAACCGCACTCCCTTCCAGCAATGTTTAACATATTACAATATTGAGTTTAGAGAAATAATGTGAATGTGAACGATGTGGCAAATGGCGAATGATGTTGCAGAGATGTTTAACACCAGACAATACACGGCATAATGAAAGATAAACTGTTTATCTTTGTAATTGAAAAATATATATAAAAAAACCTTTTTATTAAAAAAACTAACCACCAGAATGGGGGAATGTGGGGCTTCCTCTCACCAAGTGAAGCTCTGGTCCCTGTTAAACCATCCTTGGGTCTCCTCAAGCTGTAGGGTTCAACAGGTAGGGTGCCAAATTCTAGAAGCCCATTAGATGTGGACAAGCAAATCCCACAAAGCTTAACTCTTGACTGCCCCCTCGTGGTCACCCATATTTTTTGCAGCTCAAGCTAGGCTCTATCAATCCATAATCGGAGGCTCTTATGACTGCAAGACTGTGACTTTGTTGCTTTTTTCCTTACGATTTATATTGACTGTTTCCTAGTATGATTCAATTGCTTATTTGTACCCTATGAGTATCATTAAGTGTTGTACCTTATGATTCTTGACAAATTGTATCTTCTCTTTTTATGTACACTGAGAGCATATGCACCAAAGACAAATTCCTTGTGTGTCCAATCACACTTGGCCAAGAAAATTTTTTATCTATCTATCTATCTATCTATCTATCTATCTATCTATCTATCTATCTATCTATCTATCTATCTATTGTATCTATCTATTGTATCTACTCTATCTCTATCATGTATTGTATCTATCTATTGTATCTATCTATTGTATCTATCTCTATCTATTCTATCTATTGTATCTATGTATCCATCTCTATGTATCTCTCTCTCTCTCTCTCTCTGGGCTGTATAAACAGAGGGATAGAATCAAGATCAGGTGAAGTGTTAAGACCACTTTATAATCCGTTAGTAAGGCCACACTTGGAATATTGCATCCAGTTTTGGTCACCACAATGTAAATAAGATCTGGAGACTCTGGAAAGAGTGCAGAGAAGAGCAACCAAGATGATGAGGGGACTGGAGGCTAAAACATATAGAGAATGGTTGCAGGAACTGGATATGTCTAATTAATGAAGAGAAGGACTAGGGGAGACATGAAATCAGCCTTCCAATATCTCAGGGGCTGCCACAAAGAAGAGGGAGTCAAGCTATTCTCCAAAGCACCTGAGGGCAGGACAAGAAGCAATGGATGGAAACTAATCAAGGAGAGAAGCAATTTAGAACTAAGGAGGAATTTCCTGACAGTGAGAACAATTAACCAGTGGAACAACTTGCCTCCAGAAGTTGTGAATGCTCCAACACTGGAAGTTTTTAAGAAGAGATAGACAACCATTTGTCTGAAGTGGTGTAGGGTTTCCTCTGCCTAAGCAGGGGGTTGGACTAGAAGACCTCCAAGGTCCCTTCCAACTCTGTTTATTCTATTTCTATTCTACATTCTACATTCTACATTCTACATTCTACTCTACTCTACTCTACTTTCTATATTCTATATTCTGTTAAGGATATTGTTGTTGTGTTACCAACCAGCAGAGTGTAGAGCACAGAGAAACGTTGCTGAGAGCAATGAATGTGCAAACTGGTTTATCAAAAGTTTACTTTATAGTGAAAAAACAATCACATAGTCTTTAAATCAATCCAAGTCTTTGCCAGTAAAATCAGTCCAGTGATACAAAAATCTTCCTACCACACAAAGAGTAGTTGGTTAGAATAACAAACTCACTCTGGTTCACAAACCACGATGGTAGCAAATCCATCCAACGATGATAGCACAATGAATAGCAACTCCACACACTCTGGTAGCTTATCATCAACTGAATACGTCACAGTACCTTTCTTAAATACGTTCCCAACTAATTACAGCATGACTCAGCATTACAATGAATCATCAGTAAAACTTTAAAGTCACACAATACATATTCATATTAAAGTTACAGAACACATATATCGCCTGGACAACTTGTTAGGCTCAAACCATATCCTAACATATTCTATTCTATTCTATTCTATTCTATTCTATTCTATTCTATTCTATTCTATTCTATTCTATTCTATTCTAATTCTTCCATTCCACTTTCTATTTCCTTTTCTATTTCCTTTTCCATTTTCTATTCTATTCTATTCTATTCTATTCTATTCTATTCTATTCTATTCTAATTCTTCCATTCCACTTTCTATTTCCTTTTCTATTTCCTTTTCTATTTCCTATTCTATTCTATTCTATTCTATTCTATTCTATTCTATTCTATTCTATTCTAATTCTTCCATTCCACTTTCTATTTCCTTTTCTATTTCCTATTCTATTCTATTCTATTCTATTCTATTCTATTCTATTCTATTCTTCCATTCCACTTTTTATTTCCTTTTCTATTTCCTTTTCTATTTCCTATTCTATTCTATTCTATTCTATTCTATTCTAATTCTTCCATTCCACTTTTTATTTCCTTTTCTATTTCCTTTTCTATTTCCTATTCTATTCTATTCTATTCTATTCTATTCTATTCTATTCTATTCTATTCTAATTCTTCCATTCCACTTTTTATTTCCTTTTCTATTTCCTTTTCTATTTCCTATTCAATTCAATTCAATTCTATTCTATTCTATTCTATTCTATTCTATTCTATTCTATTCTTCCATTCCACTTTTTATTTCCTTTTCTATTTCCTTTTCTATTTCCTATTCTATTCTATTCTATTCTATTCTATTCTATTCTATTCTAATTCTTCCATTCCACTTTCTATTTCCTTTTCTATTTCCTTTTCTATTCTATTCTATTCTATTCTATTCTATTCTTCCATTCCACTTTTTATTTCCTTTTCTATTTCCTTTTCTATTTCCTATTCTATTCTATTCTATTCTATTCTAATTCTTCCATTCCACTTTTTATTTCCTTTTCTATTTCCTTTTCTATTTCCTATTCTATTCTATTCTATTCTATTCTATTCTATTCTATTCTATTCTATTCTAATTCTTCCATTCCACTTTTTATTTCCTTTTCTATTTCCTTTTCTATTTCCTATTCAATTCTATTCTATTCTATTCTATTCTATTCTATTCTATTCTATTCTATTCTATTCTATTCTTCCATTCCACTTTTTATTTCCTTTTCTATTTCCTTTTCTATTTCCTATTCTATTCTATTCTATTCTATTCTATTCTATTCTAATTCTTCCATTCCACTTTTTATTTCCTTTTCTATTTCCTTTTCTATTTCCTATTCAATTCAATTCTATTCTATTCTATTCTATTCTATTCTATTCTATTCTATTCTGTTCTATTCTATTCTAATTCTTCCATTCCACTTTCTATTTCCTTTTCTATTTCCTATTCTATTCTATTCTATTCTATTCTATTCTATTCTATTCTATTCTATTCTATTCTATTCTATTCTATTCTACTCTACTCTACTCTACTCTACTCTACTCTACTCTACTCTACTCTACTCTCTCTTTCCATCTATGTCTTTATTTAAACGAATTTATATAAATCCGTGCAGGCAACGCCTTAAAAGATCTAAATTCATTTAGCGTAAGCAAACAAATAAACAAACAAATCAAAAGCGAAACCACTTTCTCCCTCCCTGCCTCCCTCCCGCCTCTCCTGGCATCCAGGAAGGACTCCATCCTGGGCGTCTTTTCGCAGAGGTTAAAAAAAAAACCCCAAAAATCCACAACTCCCATCATGCCTGGCGAGAGGCGACGTTCACCGGGAAGGGAGGGAACAGATGGGGAGAGGGGAGGGGAGGGGGTGTAGCAGCCTCCCCTTCTTTGCGCAGGCGCGCAGCACGGAAGAGAAAGAGAGGAGGAGAGGAGGAGGGAGGGGGGGTGTTTGGGGGAGAAACGACAAAAGGTTGGTGCGGCTACGACAGAGGAAAAGCGGGCAGGTAGGGAGGGGTCCTGCTTTGCAGGGCAGGGCCGGTGGGGGATGGTGTGGGGGGGGGGGAGAGGGCAGGGGGAAGGAAGTGGGTGACCTCATGCAACCCCCCCATCTCATCCCCCCCCCGCGATCGCCTTCTGGAGAGGGGGAGGGGGTTTCCCACCCACCCAAAAAGCAGCAGAAATTCCTTTTTGCAAAAGACTTGCAGGGGTTGGAAGATCTCTCTCTCTCTCTCTCTCTCTCTCTCTCTCTCTCTCTCTCCCTGCACCCCAGGAATCTGATCTTGCAAAGCCCCCCCCCTCCTTTTTTATATATTCCCTTCCCCCGCCCCCCATCCCGGCTGGCAAAGGTGGAGCGACCCCTTCCTTGACTCCCTCCTGCACCGATCCCTTGGGGAAGCCAACCAGACATCCTTGCAAAGATCAGACGGAGGGACGGCAAATGCGGGGGCCCCCCTACCCAATAAGGAGCCAAAGGCATCTTTCTCTCTCTTTCCCCCTCCCCAGCAAAATTTTTCAAAGGCAATCCGTCGGTGAGGAGTTTGGGGGGATACAATGGACTCCCCACCACCCCTTGATAATGCAAAGTCGTCACCCCCCCCCCCTTTCAAAGGGGCTGGGGGATTGAATTCTGGATTGATGGCATGCTTTGGCACCCTCAAAAGAAATCCTGCTAGAAGGATCCCTTCCGAATGCACAAATATATGCATTTAAATATATATATATATAATATATTTATATATATATATATTAAATATATTTATAAATAAATATATATATAAATTATAAATATAAATATATTTATATTTAAATGCATATATTTATGCATTTACTATATATATATATATATATATATATATATAGTAAATGCATAAATATAATTATATATAAATATAAATATAATAAATATAAATATAAATATATATATATATATAAATATAATAAATATAAATATATATATATATATATATATTTATTATATTTATATATATATATATATATATATATATTTATTATATTTATATATATATATATATATATATATATTTATATTTATTATATTTATATATATATATATATATATATATATATATATATATATTTATATTTATTATATTTATATATATATATATATAGTAAATGCATAAATATATGCATTTAAATATAAATATATTTATATTTATAATTTATATATATATTTATTTATAAATATATTTAATATATATATATATATAAATATATAATATATATATATATATATATATAGTAAATATATATAGGAGCCTGGATAGCCCAGCAGACTAATGCATTGTAATTTAACTCCAGCAATTAGTAACTTCGAATCTCGCCAGGCTCAAGGTTGACTCAGCCTTCCATCCTTTCTAAGGTAGGTAAATTGAGGACCCAGATTGTGGGGGCAATAAGCTGACTTTGTAAAAATATACAAAAGTATGAAGGCTATTGCTTAACGCATTGTAAGCCGCCCTGAGTCTCCGGAGAAGGGCGGCATATAAATCAAATTTTTTAAAAAAATGCATATATGCATTTAAATATAAATATATATATTCGAAATGCATAAATGCATGCATTTAAATATAAATATATGTGTTCGAAATGCACAAATGCATGCATTTAAATATAAATATATATGTTCGAAATGCACAAATGCATGCATTTAAATATAAATATATATATATTCGACATGCATAAATATATAAACATAAATATGGATCTGCATGAATAAATGCAGATTTTCTTCTGGTGATAGCATCTGGGTGGGTTTGCCTAGGGTGGAAGTCGATCTCTGCAGGCCTCGTCAGAAGCCAGTGGCTCTCAAGACCTCAGAAATCCACGCGGATCTCCCAAAAAAAAAATAAGTAGCATGGTGTTTAAGGGGGAAAAAAACCCCCAACATTCAATTTTACAATTACTGCGAGTTCGAATCTCACCAGGCTCAAGGTTGACTCAGCCTTCCATCCTTCCGAGGTAGGTAAAATGAGGACCCGGTTTGTGGGGGCAATAAGCTGACTTTGTATAAAATAGAACACCGCTTGATGGGGGGCAAAAAAGCCCTACTAAGCAGGTATATACAAAAGTATGAAGGCTATTGCTTAAAAGCATTGTAAGCCACCCTGAGTCTCTGGAGAAAGGCGGCATATAAATTAAACTAATAAATAAATAAATAATAAAATTTTGGAGAATGTCTGTCAAAGATCTTTCCAATAAAGGAGAATGTTTGTAGCTTGGGATCGAAATGAGGGGTTCTTTGGTGCTCTCTCTGAGCTTGTGGGGTTTCCTTGCAGGCGTTTTATGACCCATTTAGGTAACATCATCAGTGCTAGAAGGAGGTGGGGCTTGGAGGAGTAGGAGGACTGTGGGGTCCTTGGTGCGCTCTGAGCTTGGGGGTTTCCGTGCAGGCGTTTCATTACCCAACCACATACCATCATCAGTACCAGAGAAGAGGGTGGGTTGTGTGGAGTGGAACAGGAGAAGGAGGGAGACTGTGTGTGTGTGTTTGGGGGGGGGGGTCCTTGGTGCTTTCTGAGCTGGGTTGTTTTCTTGCAGACGTTTCATTACCCAATTAGGTAACATCATCAGTGCTAGAAGAGAATGGGGTTTGCTCTCTCTCTCTCTCTCTCTCCCTTTTAGCACTGATGATTTATTTATTTTATTTTTTATTTTATTTCGAATTTATACACCGCACCTTCTCCCGAGGGACTCAGGGCGGTGTACAGCCAGATAAAAACATACAATGCAAACACTAAAAACAATTAAAAAGATATATATATATTAATTTGGCCCCAATTTAAAATAACAAACCAATTAAAAAATATTTAAAAAATATATTAAGCCAGCCCGGCTTGCTGAAAAAAAGAAAGTTTTAAGGGCACGGCGGAAGACACCGAGGTACCGATGTTACTTAGTTGGGCAATGAAATGTCTGCAAGAAAACAAGCCAGCTCAGAATACAGCAAGGACCCCACAATCCTCCTCTTTTCCTCCTCCTCCTCCTCCCTACCATACCCCACTCCCTTCTAGCACTGATGATGTAACCTAGTTGGGTCATGAGACGCCTGCAAGAAAACAAGCCAGCTCAGAGAGCACCAAGGACCCCACACTCCTCCTCCTCCTCCTCCTCCTTTCTTCCTTTCTCCTTCTCCTCCTTTCTTCCTTTCTCCTTCCCTTCCCCTTCTCCCCTTTCTCCATCCCTCCTCCTCCTTTTCTTCTACATTCTTCCTTCTTCTCCTCCTTCTTTCCCTGCTCCCTGCTCCCTCCTCCATCTTCTATTTTCCTATCTTCTTCCATTTTCCCCTCTTCCATGTCTTCCTCCTCCTCCTCCTCCTTCTCCTCCTCTCCACAAACACCCACTCCCTTCTAGCACTGATGATGTAACCTGGTTGGGTCATGAAACATCTGCAAGAAAACCACCAAGCTCAGAGAGCACTAAGGACCCCACAATGCTTCTCCTCCTCCTCCTCCTCCTCCCCTCCTCCTCTTCCTCCTCCTCCTCCTCCTCTCCACAAACACCCACTCCCTTCTAGCACTGATGATGTAACCTGGTTGGGTCATGAAACGCCTGCAAGAAAACCACCAAGCTCAGAGAGCACTAAGGACCCCACAATGCTTCTCCTCCTCCTCCTCCTCCTCCTCCTCCTCCTCCTCCTCCTCTCCCACAAACACCCACTCCCTTCTAGCACTGATGATGTAACCTAGTTGGGTCATGAAACGCCTGCAAGAAAACCACCAAGCTCAGAGAGCACCAAGGACCCCTCAAAGCTGACCACTCCATCGTCCTGGCTTCGTCCTTGTGGACCAAGCCGTTTTGAACGTTGAGGACCAAGGCCTCCAAACTTCAGCTGGGACCCGTGAAGGTTTGAAGCACGGCTACACAACAGCCCTTCCCAACCTCACGCTGCTTCCAATAACTGCAAATCCGGGTCTTCGGTCAATAAAAAACATGTAATTCCTTCCCGATAATCTTTCCAGGATTTTGAAGGGGTGATGTTTGGCAGCGGCGGACAGGGTGGGGTGGGGTGGGGGGCACGTAGGGGAGAAAAAATGACTTGCACCACCGTTGGCTCGCATCAAACCATTGCAATTACATTGGGGGTGGGTGAGGGGTGCAACATCCTGTGTAAGTAGGGCAGGCATCTGCGGTGCCTTGGATGGAAGGAAAACAAGCGGGGGGTGGGGATGGAGGAAAAGGAAGGAAAGATGCCTTCAGCCAGGGGATGGGCTTCAAAAATTTTAGCAAGGGGTTCTCTGCCTGGTTGCTGGGTGGGAGTGGCTATGGTGGGTGTGGCCTAGTCGGCCTCCGGCAGCACAGTGGTGGTGGTGGGGGGGCGTTTTTGCCCTCCCTGGGCTCTGGAGGCTTTCCTCGAGCCTCCGGGAGGGTGAAAACGGCCTCCCCAGGCTTTGGAGGCCCTTTCCGAACTTCCGGAAGGCCCGTTTTTCACCCTCCCCGAGCCTCTGCGCGCACCCTGCACTTACCTGCATTGAAAACGGGCCGCGTGGGGATTCCTGGGAGGGGAGGGGCGGTGTGGGCGGGGCCAGGCAGGGGTGGGATTTGAGGGTTCTCCGAACTGCACAGAATTTTAGCTAGAGGTTCTCCCGAACCTACTCTACTCTAATTCTATTCTATTCTATTCTATTCTATTCTATTCTATTCTATTCTATTCTATTCTATTATTCTCTTCTCTTCTCTTCTCTTCTCTTCTCTTCTCTTCTCTTCTCTTCTCTTCTCTTCTCTTCTCTTCTCTTCCCTTCCCTTCCCTTCCCTTCCCTTCCCTTCCCTTCCCTTCCATTCCATTCCATATTTTCTATTCTATTCTATTCTATTCTATTCTATTCTATTCTATTCTATTCTATTCTATTCTATTCTATTCTATTCTATTATTCTCTTCTCTTCTCTTCTCTTCTCTTCTCTTCTCTTCTCTTCTCTTCTCTTCTCTTCCCTTCCCTTCCCTTCCCTTCCCTTCCCTTCCCTTCCCTTCCCTTCCCTTCCATTCCATATTTTCTATTCTATTCTATTCTATTCTATTCTATTCCATTCCATTCCAGATTTTCTATTCTATTCTATTCCATTCCATTCCATATTTTCTATTCTATTCTATTCTATTCTATTCTATTCTATTCTATTCTATTCTATTCTATTCTATTCTATTCTATTCTATTCTATTCTATTCTATTTCTATTCCATTCGATTCCATTCCAGATTTTCTATTCTATTCTGTTCTATTCCATTCCATATTTTCTATTCTATTCCATTCCATTCCATTCCATTCCCCATCCCATCCCCATTCCATGTTCCGTTCCATCCCAGAATAAAATATCCACACCCACAAACACGCATACATATATGACTCTAAATTAGACTCCAACTAAAAACGCTGTAGCTACCATTGAAGCTCATGACGGTGTTCCAAGGAAAGCACAAATAATTAAATTCTGACCAACTGGATTTCCTTAATTTTTCACACCCCCAGTGATGAATGACCGTGTTATTTGGGAAACATGGGATGATGATGATGGTGATGATATTATTATTATTATTATTATTATTATTATTATTATTATTATTATTATTATTGCCTTTCTTAATAAACCTTCTAAACTTCCACCCTTGGGTTTTAGAAGAAGCCACTAGAGCAAATGTCCATTTGCTCTTTTTTGAACTTTTCTGCCGGGAAGTACTTGTGCGAGTTTTCACACCTTTTGTTGTTGTTGTTGTTAGTTGCAAAGTTGTGTCCAACCCATCACGACCCCATGGACCACGTTCCTCCAGGCCTTCCTGTCCTCTACCATCCTCCGGAGTCCATTTAAGCTCACGACGACTGCTTCAGTGATTCCATCCAGCCACCTCGTTCTCTGCCGTCCCCTCCTTCTTTTGCCCTCCATCGTTCCCAGCATTAGGCTCTTCTCCAGGGAGTCCTTCCTTCTTGTTAGGTGGGCAAAGTATTTGATTTCACACCTTACTTTCCCCAAACTGCAAATTTCTTGCAAGATTGTGAGTTTTGCACGGGAGAAAATCCAGCTGTCCTTTGTTTTTCCTCTTCTTCTCCTTGGAGGTCGTTCCATGTTTTAATCAGGTGCTAAAATATCTGTCTAAGTTGCTGGGTGAGGCTTCAAATCTAATGATTAGAAGACGAAGTGAAGCAATGGGTTTTCTCCTTCCGGAGGAGGGATGTTCAAGAAATCACCAAAACTTTTCTTGACATGCTTAAGTCTTGCACCTTCGTTGCTTTAGCAGGTGTGATGCACCACATGACTTTTGGATGTCCTTGAGATGTTTTTTTGTTAGTGGTCTTCTACTCAGCAGGCTTGGGATCCATCTGTTAAATTCACCACTAACTGCCAGAAAGAAGTGAACATAATTCATTCATTCTCTCCTCTCTCTTTCTTCTGTCTCTCCTCTCTTTCTTCTCTCTCACTCTCCTCTCTTTCCTCTCTCTCTCTCACCTCTCTTTCTTCTCTCTCTCCTCTCTCTTTCTTCTGTCTCTCTCTCTCTCTCTCTCTCTCTTGTTCTCTCTCTCTCCTGTCTCTCTCCTTTTTCCTCTCTCTCTCTCCTCTCTCTTTCTTCTGTCTCTCTCTCTCTCTCTTGTTCTCTCTCTCTCTCTCCTGTCTCTCTCCTCTCTTTCCTCTCTCTCTCTCTCTTCTCTTTCTTCTCTCTCTCTCTCCTCTCTTTCTTCTGTCTCTCTCTTGTTCTCTCTCTCCTCTCTCCTCTTTCTTCTCTCTCTCTTCTGTCTCTCTCCTCTTTCGTTTCTCTCCTCTCTCTCTCTGTCTGTCTCTCTCTCCTCTCTTTCTTCTCTCTCTCTCTCTCTCTCTCTCTCTCTCTCTAACACACACACACACAGAGTGAAATTGACCTCAATCATTCCAGCCTTATAGAAGGATTTTAAAATTTGGGTGTCCATCAGGCTTGGCGATCCAAGGAAGTATGGAGCCCATTGAATGGTCATATTGTTAAGAGTGCCTTCTACTCTCTCTGCCTGATTGAATTTCACAGGTAGTTAGCAGAATACTACAGCAATAGCGCTTAGACTTATATACCGCTTCATCGTGCTTTTACAGCCCTCTCTAAGTGGTTTACAGAGTCAGCCTCTTGCCCCCAACAATCTGGGCCCTCCCTGTTCAAACAGGAGCCTTATTTCATTTCAGACAAATTGTCAAGTTTCGAGACACAAATGGCTGTCCAGTCTCTTCTTAAAAACCTCCATTCTTTGAGTACCCACAACTTCTGGAGGCAAGTTGTTCCACTGATTGATTGTTCTCACTGTCAGGAAATTCCTCCTTTGTTCTAAGTTGCTTCTCTCCTTGATAAGTGTCCACCCATTGCTTCTTGTCCTGCCTTCAGATGCTTTGGAGAACAGCTCGACTCCCTCTTCTTTGGGGCAGCCCCTGTGATATTGGAACGCTGCTATCATGTCACCCCTCAAGTTTTAATGGTTTTTAAGATAGAAGATTCTGGTTTTACTTGTGTTTTAACTCTGTTCGTAATCCAGCATTTCCTACAAGTGAAATGAGGGGCTACATAAATTGATTAAATAAAGAAGACCTGCTTGTTTTTCTTTTGAGAGGTCCTTGGTGCTCTCTGAGCTTGGTTTTTTTTTTTTTTTTAATTTGATTTATATGCCGCCCTTCTCCGAAGACTCAGGGCGGCTTACAATGTGCTCAGCAATAGCCTTCATCCTTTTGTATATTTATACAAAGTCAGCTTATTGCCCCCACAAACTGGGTCCTCAATTTACCTACCTTAGAAAGGATGGAAGGCTGAGTCAACCTTGAGCCTTGGCGAGATTCGAACCCTGCAGTAATTGCAGGCAGCTGGTCTTCTTGCAGACATTTCATGACCCAACTAGGTAACCTCATCAGTTCTAGAAGAACATAGGGTGTATGGAGTAGAGGAGGAAGAAGAGGAGGACTGTGAGGTCCTTGGCACTTTCTCAGCTTGGTTTTTTTCTTGCAGTCGTTTCATGACCCAAACTAGGTAACATCATGAGTGCACTGATGATCATCCTTGGTCATTACCCAACACTGATGATGGTACTTAGTTGGGTCATGAAACGTCTGCAAAAAAAAAGTACCAAGCTCAGAGAGCACCAAGGATTCCTCATTTGAAATTTTATTTCTCTCTCTCTCTCTTTTTCTTTTTCCAAACAGGCCAGAAGAATCTGGGGAATCGATGCAACCCATCTCATCTTGGTTCCACCACCATGGCTGCTGCCCCTCAGCTCAACTCGGACGCCCTCCGCGAAGTTTTGGAGTGCCCCATCTGCATGGAGTGCTTCACCGAAGAGCATCTGCGACCCAAACTGCTCCATTGCGGCCACACGATCTGCAAACAGTGCTCGGAGAAGCTCCTGGCCAGCAGCATCAACGGCATCCGTTGTCCCTTCTGTAGCAAAGTCACCAGGATCGCCAGCCTGGCTCAGCTGACCGACAATCTGACCGTCTTGAAGATCATCGACACAGCGGGGCTGAGCGAGACCGTCGGCGTTCTCATGTGCAAAGCGTGCGGGCGGAGGCTGCCCAAGCACTTCTGCCGGACCTGCAGCCTGGTGTTGTGCGAGCCTTGCAAAGAGTCGGAATGCCTCCACCAACATCACAACGTGGTGGCCATCAAAGAAGCCGCCGACGAGAAGAGGAGGGACTTTGGGGCCAGGCTGGGTCGCCTCCGAGAGCTGATGGGGGACCTTCAGAAGAGGAAGGTGTCTCTCGAAGGGGTTTCGAAGGACCTCCAAGGCCGGTACAAAGCCGTCCTTCAAGAGTACAGCAAAGAAGAGCGTAAGGTCCAAGAAGAGTTGGCCAGGTCGCGGAAGTTCTTCACCGGCTCCCTCTCCGAGGTGGAGAAGGTGAACAGCCAGATCATGGAGGAACAAGCTTACCTCCTCAACATCGCCGAAGTCCAGATCGTCTCGCGCTGCGATTACTTCCTCGCCAAAATCAAACAGGGAGATATCGCCCTTCTGGAAGAGGAAGGCGAAGAGGAGGAACCGGAGTTGATGAACAGCCTTCCCAAAGAGCTGACTTTGCAAGAGGTGGAACTCCTCAAGGTTGGTCATATCGGACCCCTCCAGATAGGACAAGTGGTCAAAAAACCCCGGAGCATCAACGTCGAAGAGACCTTGATGGAGACCACGGCAGAAGCATCGGGGTCCTTCAGAGAGGCGGATCTCCCTGCAGTAGAGGTCAACCCATTGTCCCATTGCTCTTCGCCTGCGAAACCAAGGATGTCCGAGGCCACCTCCAGCATCCAACAGTGCCACTTCCTCAAGAAAATGGGCTCAAAGGGTAACACGCCGGGCACGTTCAACCTGCCAGTCAGCCTTCATGTCACCCCGCAGGGAGAGGTCCTTGTGGCGGACCGGGGAAACTTCCGGATCCAGGTCTTCACCCGGAAGGGTTTTTTGAAGGAAATTCGTCGGAGCCCCAGCGGGATCGACAGTTTTGTGCTCAGCTTCTTGGGGGCCGACCTGCCCAACCTAACTCCCTTGTCGGTCACCATGAACTGCCACGGGCTGATCGGAGTGACCGACAGCTACGACAACTCGATGAAAGTGTACACCATGGACGGGCACTGCGTGGCGTGTCACCGAAGCCAGCTCAGCAAGCCGTGGGGCATCACCGCTTTGCCGTCGGGGCAGTTTGTGGTCACCGACGTCGAAGGAGGCAAGCTGTGGTGCTTCACCGTGGACCGGGGAGTCGGGGTGGTGAAATACACCTGCCTGTGCAGCGCCGTGCGTCCTAAATTTGTCACTTGCGACGCCGAAGGGATCATCTACTTCACTCAGGGGCTGGGCTTGAACCTGGAGAACCGTCAACACGAACATCACCTGGAAGGCGGGTTTTCCATCGGCTCCGTCGGTCCGGATGGACAGCTGGGCCGACAAATCAGCCACTTCTTTTCCGAGAACGAAGATTTCCGCTGTATCGCTGGCATGTGCGTGGACTCGCGGGGGGACCTGATTGTGGCCGACAGCAGCCGCAAAGAAATCTTACATTTCCCCAAAGGCGGCGGCTACAATATCCTTATCCGAGAAGGCCTGACCTGCCCCGTCGGCATAGCTGTCACCCCCAAAGGTCAGTTGTTAGTCCTGGACTGTTGGGATCATTGCATTAAGATTTATAGCTACCACTTGCGAAGGTATTCCACACCTTAAGATGGGAAAACACACACTCATACACACACACACATATCTCTTTGTCCTTCAACCCCTCTCCCATATCAACTCTTCCAAGGTCTGCTGACCGACAATAGTGCCAACAGATTGTGCCATAAATGTAGAAACCGGGGTGACAGTTGCTCCGATATTTAGCGTGTGCATTCTAGAACAAAGCACGTTTCTGTTTGCAAGCGTAGAGTGTGTTGTTTGTTTTGTTTTTTCCTTTTTAACACACAACACACACACAAAATCCTAGCATTAATGACTTTTGGCTAAGGGGAAGCCAGGCCGGCAAGGCGATTATTTGTCCAAATGCAGCCTTGGACTTAACGTTTTAGCTGCAAGGCGATCGGTACAATTGTTGGCGGTGAAATCAATCGGCTGACGGGGGAAAAAAACGGACGTAGAAAATGAGCCAACGTCAGGCCTTCCGCACACCCAGCTTACGAAGACGCTGGATGGATTCGGAAGGTTATTCTCCATCCTTTCCATCTCACTTTTTTTTTTGTGGAAACCCCCCGCTATTTAGAAAGTGATCAACCTTTTGTCCTTTTGCGTCCCCCAAAATCCTTGTTTCGGGTTCTTCTCCGTTCATGTGTGCAAATGCTAAATGCCTGTGTTTGTTTTTTTTTTAAAAAAATCTCAGTAACCTTGGCCAGCTCTCTCACTCCCTACTCTTGGCACCTTTTACTGAAAAGGACAATTGCAACTCCTTACAAGCCAACCCCACCGGATCTCGTCGGAAACATTTTGGCGCAGCTGCAACTTCCCACTAACACTCCGCCTCAAAAGAAACTTCTAGCTGTTGTTTTTAAACGCCTCCAAAGTTTTTTTTTTTATTATTATTATTATGTCCTCCCGTCTTGAGGCCTCTTGTCTGGTGTGAAGTAGGTCTTGTCTGGTTTGATGAAAAGAAAAAAAACAAAACAAAAGAAACTGGAAACTTTTAAAGAGTCTGTAACAAATAATGTTTGTTTAGAGGTGTGGTTTTTTTTCTCTCTCTCTTTGTAATTCATTACTCGGCTATTTTCTGGCTTTTCCGGGGAGGGCAGAGGGAATATTGTTTGAGAAGGTCACTTTTCTAACTGACAGTTTCCCAATTGTGAGAGAAATGGGTGTAAACAAAATCAGATGTGACAAACAATACGTTTAAATCCTACCTACATTCCACACCGTTGCACTGGCTGATGAGTTTCTACTTCAGGCAAAAAAAATCTATGTGTGCCTCGGATGGAGGAAGGGACTTCTCGTCCTATTAAGTCGGATCTCTGCCAAGGACGCTCAAAATTCCTTGCCCCGGCAAGATGCCACCAGCTCTGCCATCCTGCTAGGGTTTTATTTTAAGGCCACACAACCAGTTGGCACAACTTCTAGGCTGGGTGACACGTCTGGGTGAGGATGGCCCAGCTGGGAGAGAGAGATGCCCTTCCGTAGGCCTGGAATGCTACAGAGAGGAGGCACACCAGATTGTAATGTGCCACTAGAAGAGAGTTAGGGTTGTGGTCCGTCAGCAGGCAGCGGAGTCGGACAGTGAGGAGGCTGGGAGGGACATGGGCCAGTCCTGGAGTCTGGGGAAGGCTCGGATGATGGCTCTGCGTCGGAGGCAGAGATGGGGCCAGGGCCATCTGGGAGTGATGTGTGGACTCCGGAGCCTCCAGAGGCTGACAGCAGAAAGGCAGAGGAATAGGAGGAGCCTGTTCCTATGCTTGGAATAGTATAGGGCAGCGATGGCTAATCTTTTTGCCATCGCATGCCAAAAGCGGAGGGGAGCATGGGGGGAGGGGTCGAGCGCGCACGTGATCACACCCATAATTCAATGCACCCCACCCGCTGTGCATGCACGCATGACCCCCCCCCGTGTGACCCCGCTTTGGGCACGGTGGACCCGATAGGCCCATTTTTTTGCCCTCCCCAGTCTCCAGAGGCTTTCTAGGAGTCTGGGGAGGGCGAAAACAGCCTTCCCCACTCCCTTGGAGGCCAGAAACAGCCTGTTTCCCGACTTCCAGTGGGCCCAAAAGGCCCCAAAAATCAGCAGCACACATGCAGGCTGGAGCTGAGCTAGGGCAATGCTCGCGTGCCCACAGATATGACTCCGTGTGCCACAGGTTCGCCATCACGGGTATAGGGTTTCCTGCTTGAGCAGGGGGTTGGACTAGAAGACCTCCAAGGTCCCTTCCAACTCTGTTATTCTGCTCTGTTCTGTGCATAGGGGACACCTCTGGGTATTTAAAACCCCTGACAGTCACTTCTATGTTTTCTAGGAAAGGCAAAAAGAGATCTTACAAGCCATTACAGGTGGAGATCCTTTGAGATCCCTGCAGTCCAGATTTACTACTCTTCACTTGGAAGATGCGATGTAGATTAAAAAAAAAAACAAAAAAAAATTGTATCTTGCACCGCTGGGCATACACCTGTGCACACAGGTAGTCCTTGGCTTATGACCCACAATCCAGCCCAAAGTTTACATCGCTAAGTGAGTTTCGCCCCATTTGAAGACTTTTCTTGCTGTGTTTATTAAGGGAATAGCTACCGTTGTTAAATTAGTAACGTGGTTAAGCGAATCTGGCTTCCCCATTGACTCTTGCAAATATGACCCCAGGACACTGCAACCGTCATAAATATGAGACAGTTGCCAAGGGTCTGAAGGTAACCACGTGGCCATGGGGATGCTACATCGGTCCTAAGTGTGAAAAATGGCCATATGTCATTTTTTTTCCCCCAGTGCCATTTTGCACTGTCACTAAATGAATTATTTATTTTCAAGCTATTAATTATTATAAGCTATTTTCCAAGGCACCCGAAAGCCAGTCGAGGGATAATGGATGGAAACTGATCAAGGAGAGTTTCAACCTGGAAATAAGGAGGAATTTCCTGACAGTGAGAACAATCAACCAATGGAACAGAAGTTGCCTTCGAAGTTGTGGGAGCTTCATCCCTAGAAGCTTTCAAGAAGAACTGGATTACCATTTGTCAGAAATGGGGTAGGGTCTCCTGCTTGGGCGGGGAGGGGGGTTGGACTAGTTGACCTCCAAGGTCCCTTCCAGCTCTATTTTAATTGATTGATTCAACCTAGAAATAAGGAGAAATTTTCTGACAGTGAAAACAATCAACCCATGGAACAGAAGTTGCCTTCAAAAGTTATGGAAGCTTCATCACTGGAAGCTTTCAAGAAGGGACTGGACTGCCATCTCTGTCAGAAATGATGTAGGCTCTCCTGCTTGGGCAGAGGGGAGGGGGGTTGGACTAGATGACCTCCAAGGTCCCTTCCAACTCTGTTAATCTGTAATCTGAACTCTGGTAAGGCATGGACTACCTATGTTCCAGAAGGGGCATCTTGTTTGCCAAGGCTACCTACAAAAGGCAACTTCCATATCGAGAGACGATGGAAATTGGAGATAATTAACTCGAGTGGGAACGCTTTCCTCCAACTGCCACTCTGTTCCAACCTGCTCGTTTCGTAAATAATACATTGAGGACTGTTTACTATGCTTTCCCTCCTACCTCCACCCCCACCCCCCAAAAAAGAGAAATATTGGCTGATGGTTGCAGGCAATGGTGGAATTCAAAAATTTTTTACTACCGGTTCTGTGGGCGTGGCTTGGTGGGCATGGCAGGGGAAGGATACTGCAAAATCTCCATTCCCTCCCCACTCCAGGGGAAAGATACTGCAAAATCTCCATTCCCTCCCACTCCAAGGGAACAATACTGCAAAATCTCCATTCCCACCCCAGGGGAAGGAACCGAGGTGGCACAGTGGTTAGGGTGCAGTACTGCAGCTACTTCAGCTGGCTGCTATTTCAGCAGATCAGCGGATCAAATCTCACCCGGCTCAAGGTTGACTCAGCCTTCCATCCTTCCGAGGTGGGTAAAATGAGGACCCAGATTGTTATTTATTTATTTATTTATTATTTTATTTTATTTTATTTTATTTTATTTTATTTTATTTTATTTTATTTTATTTTATTTTATTTTATTTTATTTTATTTTATTTTATTTTATTTTATTTTATTTTATTTTATTTTATTTTTTTGATTTATATGCCGCCCTTCTCCGGAGACTCAGGGCGGCTTAACAGTGCGTTAAGCAATAGCCTTCATACTTTTGTATATTTTATGTTAGGGGGCAATATGCTATTTAGTATACTGTCTTTGGTGTAAGCAGCCCAGAGTCCTCAAGAGAATGTGCGGCATAGAAATATGAATAATAAAAATAAAATAAAATAATAAAAAATCCCCATTCCCATCCCACTCCAAGGGAACAATACTGCAAAATCTCCATTCCCTCCCCACTCCAGGAGAAGGATACTGCAAAATCTCATTCCCTCCCCACTCTGGGGCCAGCCAGAGGTGGTATTTGCCGGTCCTCCAAACTACTCAAAATTTCCGCTACCGGTTCTCCAGAACCTGTGTTAGAACCTGTTGATTAGCATCCCTGGTTGCAGATAATTCCAGTTCGGCTGAAAAAAAAAAAGCCATGTAGCACCTATAAGTACTTGTCCCGTGCACCATTCTGAATTCCTTTTTTTTTTTTGGAAAGCCATATTTTCATTTAAGAAGATTTAAAATCCACTCTCTTCGGCTGATGGAATGCTCAGCTGCCGGTGTGCCAGCCAAATTGTCACATCGCAGTTGGAGCAATGACTCCGCCATCTGTCTCCTGCTCACTTTGCAAACTGTGTGCATACATACCTATTGCACAGGGAGCCTTTTTTTTAAAAAAAAAAAATCATCCACTTAACCCCTTCTGCAAAGCAAAAAAAGAAAAGAAAAGAAAAGAAAGGAGAAGGGGACTTGCGCTAAAGGATCAAACTCCTGGGAGTAGGCAGAATTAGCCTGCAATACTGCATTCTAACCACTGCACCACCATGGAAGGAAGGAAGGAGGGAGGGAGAAAAGGAGAGAAAGAAGGAAGAAAAGGAAGGAGAAAAGAGGGAGAGAGAAGGAAGGGAAGGATGGAAGAAGCAATATACCACTTCACAGTGCTTTTACAGCCCTCTCTAAGCCGTTTACAGAGTCAGCCTATTGCCCCCAACAATCTGGGTCTTCATTTGACCGACCTCGGAAAGATGAAAGGCCGAGCCAACCTTGAGATGGTCAGGATCGAACTGCTAGCAGTGGGCAGAGTCAGCCTGCAATACTGCATTTCTAACCACTGTGCCACCATGGGAAGGAAGGAGGGAGAAAAGGAGAGAAAGAAGGAAGGAAGAAAAGGAAGGAGAAAAGAGGGAGAGAGAGAAGGGAGGGAAGGAAGGAAGGAAGGAAGGAAGGAGTAACAATAGTACTCAGACTTATATACCGCTTCACAGTGTTTTACAGCCCTCTCTAAGCCGTTTACAGAGTCAGCCTCTTGCCCCCAACAATCTGGGTCCTCATTTGACCGACCTCGGAAAGATGGAAGGCCGAGTCAACCTTGAGATGGTCAGGATCGAACTGCTGGCAGAGGGCAGAGTCAGCCTGCAGTACTGCAGTCTAACCACTGCGCAGGGAGGCAAGAAGGTAGGAAGGAATAGCAAAAGCACTTCGATTTCTATATCGCTTCACAGTGCTTTTACAGCCCTCTCTAAAGTGGTTGACAGAGTCAGCACATTGCCCCCAACAATCCTCATGTTGCCGACCTCGGAAGGCTGGTAAGTCGAGTCGACCTTAAGCCGGTCAGGATCGAACTGCAGGCAGTGGGCAGAGTTAGCCTGCAAGACTGCATTTCTAACCACTGCGCCACCACGGCTCTTACTAGAACCAAATCTTACTTAGACTGCGTGATGTTTGTTTGGATCTGAGGGACCCGTCTTTAGGTGGGCCTGCTCGGGGAATGCTGTGTAACGGAAAAGACGAATAGGCCGTGATTTATCTTTCAGATCCTGATTCACAGCCTTATGGTCTAGGTTGCTCTCTCATTCTCGAACCACTGCGCCAACAGGGCTCTTTAAGAAGTTCGTTCTCTCCTCTGGATGCCAGCCAGCTAGCTAAGCTGATACTCTGAGCCAGCGTGGGCATCCCGATGCCCCCAAATGATTTCCAACGTGACACAACAAAGCAAGCTCACACCAAACACGTTGAGAATTGAGATTTTTTCCCTCTTTCCCCGCCATATGCCTTCTCTGAACATCATCGCTTTCCTCGTTTTTTGAAGTCTTCCAGGTTTCACCTCCTAGCAAACTGACAGCACTTAACATCCCTGTTTTGCTCCGACGGTAACACCTTCTGTGAATTATTAACCATATGGTTACAATTTGTCACCTGCCCAAAATTGTGCCTGCCGATGCCTTGGGTTCCTGCCTGCACGTCGTCGGTGTGCTTTTTATTTTTAAGTTTCAAAGAAAAGCTGTTGCCTGACAGAATTTGAACGCAACGTAAAGAAATATTGAATTATTCGACTTCAGTCACCTTCCTTAGTTTGCTTCTGTTGGAAGGAAGGAAAGGAAGGAAGGAAGGAGGAAAGGAAGGAGGGAAGGGAAGGAAGAATTCTGAGGGAGAAAGGGAGGGAGAGGAGAGGGAGGGGAAGGAAGGATTCTGAGGAAGGGAAGGAGGGAGGGGAGAGGAGGGAGGGGGAAGGAGAGATTCTAAGGGGACAGGAGGGGAAAGGAGGAAGGAAGGAAGAATTCTGAGGGAGGGAGGGAAAGGAGGTGAAAGGAGGAAGGAACGAAGGGAGGGAAGGAGGGAGGGAGGGGAAGGAGGAAGGCTTCTGAAGGAGGGACAGGAGGGGAAAGGATAAAGGAATGAAGGAGGGAGGGGAAGGAGGGAGGATTCTGAGGAAGGGAGGGAGGGACAGGAGGGGAAAGGAGGAAGGAGGGAGGGGAAGGAAGAATTCTGAGGAAGGGAAGGAGGGAGGGGAGAGGAGGGAGGGGAAGGAGAGATTCTAAGGGGGACAGGAGGGGAAAGGAGGAAGGAAGGAAGGATTCTGAGGGAGGGAGGGAGGGAAAGGAATAAGGAAGGGAAGGAGGGAGGGAGGGAGGGAGAGGCAGGAAGGAAGAATTCTGAGGGAGGGAGGGAAAGGAGGTGAAAGGAGGAAGGAACGAAGGGAGGGAAGGAGGGAGGGAGGGGAAGGAGGAAGGCTTCTGAAGGAGGGACAGGAGGGGAAAGGAGGGAGGGAGGGGCAGGAGGGGAAAGGATAAAGGAATGAAGGAGGGAGGATTCTGAGGAAGGGAAGGAGGGGCAGGAGGGGAAAGGAGGAAGGAGGGAGGGGAAGGAAGAATTCTGAGGGAGGGAGGGAAAGGAGGGGAAAGGATGAAGGGAGGGAGGGAGGAAGGGAGGGGAAAGAAGGACGGATTCTGAGGGAGGGACAGGAGGGGAAAGGAGGAAGGAATGAAGGAAGGGAAGGAAGGAGGAAGGAAGGATTCTGAAGGAGGGAGGGACAGGAGGGGAGAGGAACAAAAGTAGCGAGGGGAAGGAAGGAAGGCCTTCTATTATATTAAGAGACAGCCTTCGGAGCACTTGGGATTAATGTCAATATCATCCTGTAGCTGTACTCAATGCACAAAGGTGTTTGTGTGTGTGTGTGTGTGTGTGTGTGTAGCCGGGTCCTTTGTTTTCAATGACAAAGCCTCCAGTGGACTCCCGTCAAACTCCACGCAAGAGGCCGAACTGCCACGCCAAGAACTGAGCCAACGCGACGCATGATTTAAAGCCGGCTGCCTCCTTTTCCCAACCTCAAACCTCGCCTCCACGGTTTGATATTTACTCCTGGAAATTTATGCAGCAAAGATGATGAATCGCCAAGACGGGTTTTTTGTGGTGGTGGTGTGTGCCAGCCCACCTTCAGCATTCCCCCCCCCTTTGCTTCATCGCTGGAGAGACCGGCCATTCATCTTTCCTTTAAGACCCCAACAAGCAGAGCGAGAGAGAGAGAAAAAGAAGAGAGAGCGAGAGAGAGAGAGTAATATATTTGCTACTAGAAGGAACAAAAACCAAATAAAAATGGCAACACCTGAGTGAGTGAGTGTGCAAGCTAGAGAGAAAACAACGACGACAAACGTTCCCGAAATGTGGAAACAGGCCGCAGTTGTTTTTTGTTGTTGTTTTTGTGGACTGCAAGCAAGAAGTCCCTTCCTGAATCCATGCGCGATGCACAACGCAAATTCTGCAAGGTGGGAGAATCGTCCCTTAAAAATATCTTCCTGGGACTTCTGAACTCCCATCCTTTGTTTGGGCGGCTTGGAGAAAAGAGAGGAGATGTGGCACCGTTGGTCCTCGGTTACGAACCGACCACAACGGAGGCCAGGATGTCTGTTGCTAAAGGAGTTTATCAGTTGAGCTTTGCCACCTTTTATTACTTTTCTTGACACTACCTGTAGGTGTTAAAGTTGGAATACAATAGAATGACAGGAGTTGGAAGGGACCTTGGAGGTCTTCTAGTCCAACCCCCTGCTTAGGCAGAGGAAACCCTACACCACTTCAGACAAATGGTTGTCCAATCTCCTCTTAAAAACTCCCAGTGTTGGAGCATTCACAACTTCTGGTGGCAAGTTGTTCCACTGGTTAATTGTTCTCACTGTCACGAAATTTCTCCTTATTTCTAAGTTGCTTCTCTCCTCGATTAGTTTCCACCCTTGCTTCTTGTCCTGCCTTTGGGTGCTTTGTGGAACAGTTTGACTCCCTCTTCTTTGGGGCAGCCCCTCAATATATTGGAAGGCTGCTATCATGTCTCCCCCGGTCCTTCTTTTCATTAAACTAGACATACCCAATTCCAGCAACCGTTCTTTATATGTTTTAGCCAGTGGTGAAATTCAATTTTTTTTTACTACTGGTTCTGTGGCCGTGGCTTGGTGGGCGTGGTGTGACTTGGTGGTATGGCTTGGTGGGGGTGGCAGGGGAAAGAATACTGCAAAATCCCCATTCCCTTCCCCACTATCCCCACTCCAAGGGAAGGGATACTGCAAAATCCCCATTCCCTCTCCACTCCTGGGGGAAGGATACTGCAAAATCCCCATTCCCACTCCACTCTTGGATCAGCCAGAAGTGGTATTTGCCGGTTCTCCGAACTACTCCAAATTTCTGCTACCGGTTCTCCAGAACCTGCTGGATTTCACCCCCTGGTTTTAGCCTCCCGTCCCCTAATCATCTTTGTTGCTCTTCTCTGCACTCTTTCTAGAGTCTCCACATCTTTTTTACATCGTTTACATGGATCACTGCAGGTGTTAAAGTTAGAATGGGAAGGTCTGGACAAACATGGGAAAAAATGGGGAAAAAAACCTGTTTTCCCCACCCCAATTTTTTCTGATGTTTTTTTTTTTCCCAGGCCTTCCCATGTTGGTTCTTAAGTGAATCTGGTTTGCCCATTGGACTTCGGTTGCCAGAAGATTGCAAAGGGGAACGTCATAAATAGGAGTCCATGGCCAAGCGTCTGGACCAGGAGTGAAATCCAGCAGGTTCTGACAGGTTCTGGAAAACCGTTAGTGGAAAGTTTTAGTAGTTCAGAGAACTAGCAAATACCAACTCTGGCTGCCCCAGAGTGGGGTGGGAATGGAGATTTGCAGTCTCTTTCCCTGGAGTGGGAGGGAATGGGGATTTTGCAGTCTCCTTCCCCTGGAGTGGGGAGGGAATGGGGATTTTGCAGTATCCTTCCCCAGGAGTGGGGAGGGAATGGGGATTTTGCAATATCCTTCCCCCAGGAGTGGGGAGGGAATCGGGATTTAGGGAATGGAGATTTTGCAATATCCTTCCCCCAGGAGTGGGGAAGGAATCGGGATTTAGGGAATGGGGATTTTGCAATATCCTTCCCCCAGGAGTGGGGGAAGGAATCGGGGATTTAGGGAATGGGGATTTTGCAATATCCTTCCCCCAGGAGTGGGGAAGGAATCGGGATTTAGGGAATGGGGATTTTGCAATATCCTTCCCCCAGGAGTGGGGAAGGAATCGGGATTTAGGGAATGGGGATTTTGCAATATCCTTCCCCCAGGAGTGGGGAAGGAATCGGGATTTAGGGAATGGGGATTTTGCAATATCCTTCCCCCAGGAGTGGGAAGAATACTTTCTTCTCATTCCTATCTCCTCCTTCCCTCCCTTTCTCTCTCTCTCTCTCAACCGGAACAGCCAAACTTGAGAACTTCCAGGATTTTATCATAACGGCAACGCTTCAAACCCCCAAAGTTTACTGCCCACTTTAACGATGCGCCGGGTTATTTATCACATAGCACAATGCATCTGCGGCTGAATTAATGCACTTCTTTAAAGACCATCATTGTCGCAAGCGATAAAAACAGAACTATTGCCAGATAGCTCAATTACGCCACATTTATAAATTAAAAAAAAACAAAACAAACCTGCCCAAATCACCCTGGGCAATTTTGAGGGGGCTGGAAAGCAGATGACAAGGATCACAGCACAGCAGGCAGAGAAAGGGAGGCAGCACCAAGGGGCCTGCGGGTGAAAATGAGGTGTGCGGGTGCACACCTGTGAGAAAGGAAAGAGAGGTGGGTCGAAAAAGGGGCAAGACATCTACGTCTCTTCACTTGAGAGGGCCTTGAATTAAAGGAGGCCAAGAAGAATGCAGAAGGTCGCGAAGCCAGCTCAACAATGAAAGTAATGGCGAATAAATCTTAATTAACTAGGACCTGGGGATGTGACTTCACAACTAAGCAGGCAATTCAAACAATTCAAAAATATTCATGATCCAGTGGCATCATTGTGAGACGATAATAGGAAATTAGGCAGTTTGGAAAGCAACACAATGCCTTCCTTCCTTCCTTCCTTCCTTCCTTCCTTCCTTCCTTCCTTCTCTTCCTTCCTTCCTTCCTTCCTTCCTTCTCAGAATAATTTCCATATCTTCCTTTCTCTTTTCTCCTCCCTCCCTCCCACTCTCCTTCCTTCCTTCCTTCCTATTCTCCTTCCCCTTTCCCTTCCTTCCCTCCCTCCCTCCCTCCCTCCTTTCCTTCTCAGAATAATTTCCATATCTTCCTTTCTCTTTTCTCCCCCTCCTCTCCCACCCTCCTTCCTTCCTTCCTATTCTTCCTTCCCTTCCCTTCCCTTCCCTTCCCTTCCCTTCCCTTCCCTTCCCTTCCTTCCTTCTCAGAATAATTTCCGTATCTTCCTTTCTCTTTTCTCCTCCCTCCCTCCCACCCTCCTTCCTTACTTCCTATTCTCCCTTCCCTTCCCTTCCCTTCCCTTCCCTTCCCTTCCTTCCTTCCTTCCTTCCTTCCTTTCTTCTCTCCCTCCCCCTCCCTCCTTCTTCTTCCTTCCTTCTTTCCCTTCCTTCCTAACCTCCCTCCCTCCCTTTTGCAGAAAGAAAAAGTCATGATTCTTGACAATTGTGCGAGAAAGGAACTTCCTGGCCTAAACAGGACCATAGGAATGTTGCAAAATTGGAATGCACAGTCCTTCCAAGTCTTCCAACCGGATTTGTCCAGTTCAAAATGAATACAGAAATATAGGAAAAAATTAAGAAAAGTGCCAGCTCATGCTGCTTACCTTTCTGATATTGCAACCAGAGCTGCTGTTGTATTTTCTTGCTTGGGAAGTGAATGGTGCAGCTGAATTCAGAGCCGTATAAGCCCTCTGCTATGTAATGGGAGCCATACTGCTGAATGAAATACAGCAGCTCCTCACGGCTGCTGTCCTTGTTCAGAATCTTGAGGACATTTGCAAATCCTAGAAAGATGAAGCAGAAAGAAAGAGAGAGACAGTGAGAGGGAGGGAGGGAGGAGAAGAAGAGGAGGAGGAGGAGGAGGAGGAGGAGGAGAGGAGAAAAAGAAGAGGGAGAGGGAGAGAGAGAGGGAGAGAGGAAGAAGAGAAGAAGAAGAAAAGAAGAAGAAGAAGGAGGAGGAGGAGGAGGAGGAGGAGGAGGAGAGAAAGAACAGCGAGAGGAGGGAGAGAGGAAGAGAAGAAGAAGAAGAAGAAAGAAGAAGAAGAAGAAGAAGAAGAAGAAGAAAAGAGGAAGAAGAAGAAGAAGAAGAGGAAGAAGAAGAAGAGGAAGAGGAAGAAGAAGAAGAAGAAGAGAAGAAAGAAGAAAGAAGAAGAAGAAGAAGAAGAAGAAGAAGAAGAAGAAGAAGAAGAAGAAGAAGAAGAAGAAGAAGAAGAAGAAGAAAGGAGAGGAGGAGAGAGAAGCGGGAGAGAGAGGAAGAAGAAGAAGAAGAAGAAGAAGAAGAAGAAGAAGAAAGAGGAGGAGAGAGAAGCGGAGAGAGAGAGAGGAAGAAGAGAAGAAGAGAAGAAGAAGAAGAAGAAGAAGAAGAAGAAGAAGAAGGGGAGGAGAGAAAGAAGAGGGAGAGGGAGAGAGAGGGAGAGAGGAAGAAGAAGGAAGAAGAAGAAAGGAGAGGAGGAGAGAGCGAAGAGAGAGAGGGAGAGAGGAGGAAGAAGAAGATAAGAAGAAAGAGGAGGAGAGAGAAGCGGGAGAGAGAGAGGAAGAAGAAGAAGAAGAAGAAGAAGAAAAGAAGAAGAAGAAGAAGAAGAGGGGAGGAGGAGAGAAAGAAGAGGGAGAGGGAGAGAGAGGGAGAGGGAGAAGAAGAAGAAGAAGAAGAAAGGAGAGGAGGAGAGAGCGAAGAGAGAGAGAGGGGGAGAGAGAGGAGGAAGAAGAAGATAAGAAGAAGAAAGAGGAGGAGAGAGAGAGAGGGAGAGGGGGAGAGAGAGGGAGAGAGGAAGAAGAAGAGGAGGAGAGGAGGAGAGGGGAGAAGAGAGAGAGAGAGAGAGAGAGAGAGAGAGATATGCAATGGATGCTGGAGATATTCATCTTAACAGTAAGATGTTACAGAACAGCACAGATTCCAGCCATTAAAGATCTGCAGAGCCTTGGATGACACCTTCTAGGGTCTGCCAGGAGCTGTGGCCTTAAAAAAAAAAAAAAATCTTACAAAGTGGTTCTGCTTACCTGACGAGAGGGCGATCGTGCTGAGCTTCACTCTGTACAGGTTACTTCGGACCCTCCAGTGTTGAACCATAGGATACCCCATGGCTTCATCGTACCGAATGTCCCCTGTCAATAGAAGAAAACATCTGTAGCTCAGGGTTGAACAGTGGGGTCCTTGGTGCTCCCTGAGCTTGGTGGATTCCTTGCAGATGTTTCATGAACATCGTCAGTGTGAGAAAGGAGTAATGTTTGGGGAGAGGAGGAGGGTGGAGGGGAAGAGGGAGAAGGAGAAGGAGAAGGAGAAGGAGGACTGTTGGTTCTTGATGCTCCCTGAGCTTGGTGGTTTCTAGCAGATGTTTCATTACCCAGTTAGGGAACATCATCAGTCTTAGAAAGGAGTAGGGTTGGGGGAGAGGAGGAGGGTGGAGGGGAGAAGGGGGAGAAGGAGAAGGAGAAGGAGAAGGAGAAGGAGAAGGAGAAGGAGAAGGAGAAGGAGGACTGTTGGGTTCTTGATGCTCCCTGAGCTTGGTGGTTTCCTAGCAGATGTTTCATTACCCAGTTAGGGAACATCATCAGTCTTAGAAAGGAGTAGGGTTGGGGGAGAGGAGGAGGGTGGAGGGGGAGAGGGGGAGAAGGAGAAGGAGAAGGAGAAGGAGAAGGAGAAGGAGAAGGAGAAGGAGAAGGAGGACTGTTGGTTCTTGATGCTCCCTGAGCTTGGTGGTTTCCTAGCAGATGTTTCATTACCTAGTTAGGGAACATCATCAGTCTTAGAAAGAGAGTAGGGTTGGGGAGAGGGGGAGGAGGAGGAGAGAGGAGAGGAAGGAGGAAGGAAGGAGGAGGAGGACAAACAACTGTGGGGTCCTTGGTAATCTCTGAGCTTGGTAGTTTTCTTGGCAGATGTTTCATGACCCAACTAGGGAACGTTATCAGTGCTAGAAAGGAGGAGGTTGGGGAGAAGAGAAGAGGAGGAGGAAGAGAAACAAGGGAGGAGGAGGATTATGGGACCACCATAGAAAAGTCAAGGCTCCTACCAGTTAGCAGTTGGAGGTTGGGAAGAGGTTCTGATAGCACACCACGACACTGTTCCTCAACCGGTAGAGGAATGACCATCAACGCATCAGCCAGTTGGGGAAGTCCTTTGTATGAAATTGTTCTCCCTAGGAAAAGAAACCAGAGAACTGAAAACGCGCGGTGATTTGGACCACCTTTGGGGATAGTCCAGGGGTCTACAACCTTAAATACTCAAAGAGCCTTTTGGACCCATTTCCCACAGAAAAGAAAACACCGGGAGCCACAAACCTGGGTGGGCATGGTCAACTCGATGTCATCAACCCACCAGTCACATGACACCCCCAGCCACGCCTACCCAGCGGTCATTAGGGCAGAGAACCAGTTGTTAAAAAACACCGGGAACCACAAAATCGTTCTGACATCTCTCTCTCTCTCCCTCCTTCCCTCCCCCCTCTCTCCCCCTCTCTCTGTATCTCCTCTACGTCTCTCTCTCTCCCCCTCTCTCTGTATCTCTCTACGTCTCTCTCTTCCCCCTCTCTGTCTCTCTCTACGTCTCTCTCTCTCTCTCTCTGTCTCTCTCTTACGTCTCTCTCTCTCCCCCTCACTCTGTATCTCTCTATGTCTCTCTCTCTCTCTCTCTGTCTCTCTCTACGTCTCTCTCTCCCCCTCTCTCTGTATCTCTCTACGTCTCTCTCTCTCCCCTCTCTCTGTATCTCTATGTCTCTCTCTCTCCTCCCCTCTCTGTATCTCTCTATGTCTCTCTCTCCCCCTCTCTCTGTATCTCTCTATGTCTCTCTCTCTCCCCCTCTCTCTGTATCTCTCTATGTCTCTCTCTTCCCCCTCTCTGTATCTCTATGTCTCTCTCTCTCCCCCTCTCTCTGTATCTCTCTATGTCTCTCTCCTCTCCCCTCTCTCTGTATCTCTCTATTCTCTCTCTCTCTCTCTCTGTCTCTCTCTACGTCTCTCTCTCTCCCCCTCTCTCTGTATCTCCCTGTTTTGCCCTGGCAGCTTCTCCATCCCCCACCGTCGCCCTTACCTTTTCAGGCCAGGCGAGGAGTGACTGGGAGAGGAGGGCAAGGGTGTGGGGCCAGCCAGTGGTGGGATCACCTGACAGGGAGCCACAGCCGAGGGCCCAAAGAGCCACATGCGGCTCCGGAGCCGCAGGTTGCTGATCCCTGGGACAGTCTCTAACTCAGGAGTCTCCAACCTTGGCCACTTGAAGACTTGTGGACTTCAACTCCTAGAGTTCTTCAGCCAACTGGGCTGGGAGTTGAAGTCCACAAGTCTTCTAGTGGCCAAGGTTGGAGACCCCTGCTCTATCGCACGTCACCGGACTAGGTTTTGTCCTACTCGGCTGATCAGGGTGTGCCCTCTGCAACTCTGGCAGGAGATACAATCTGCCGTTCCACAGCATGTGTGCAGGAGACCCTTCCTCTTCCTCCTCCCTCCCTCCCCTCCATTCTTGTTTTTTCCTTCTTGCTCCAGGGACTTGCTGGAAATCAGCAAAATGAAGAGTTAGGGCCTCCAGTGAAGCCCTATTGATCCAGAGCCTGTGAACCAGATGGCAAGAGGAAAAAAGCCAAACAAAACAAGAGCCCGAATTTCAGACGGTTTCTTATGAAATGGAGACCCGGGTGGGGGGGGGGGAGGCGGTGCGGTGCTATCAAATTACACCTTTCACTTTCCATCAGAAACAAGGATATCGGCAAGAAAACAAAGCCAATTCCTCTCCCATCGGTGCAAACCTGTTTATTTCAGCTTCGGCGGCTTCCCAAATCTTGCAGTCATAAAAACAACACACCTTTGCATCTTTTGTTTAGGGGTCTAGGTCTTTCTCTTCTTTCTTTCTTTCTTTCTTTCTTTCTTTCTTTTTCTTTCTTTCTTTCTTTCTTTTCTTTCTTTCTTCCCTTCCTCCCTCTCCTTTCCCTTCTTCCTTCCTTCTTCCTTTCTCCTCTTTTTCTTTTGTCTTTCTCTCTCTTTTCCTTCTTTCCTTCCCCTTCCTCCCTTCCCCTCCCTTCCTCCCTCTTTCCTTCCTTCCTTCCTTCTTTCTCTTTCTTCCTTCCTTCCTTCCCTTCCTCCTCTCTCCTTCCCTTCTTCCTTCCTTCTTTCTTCTGTCTCTTTCTTTTGTCTTTCTCTCTCTTTTCCTTCTTTCCTTCCACTCCCTCCCTTCCCCTTCCCTCCTTCTCTTCCTTCCTTCCCCTTCCTCCCTCTCCTTCCCTTCTTCCTTCCTTCCTTCTGTCTTCTGTCTCTCTTTCTTTTGTCTTTGTCTTTCTCTTTTCCTTCTTTCCTTCCACTCCCTCCGTCCCCTTCCTTCCTTCCTTCTTTCTTTCTTCCTTCCTTCCCTTCCTCCCTCTCCGTCCCTTCATCCTTCTTTCTTCCTTCTCTCTTCCTTTTGTCTTTCTCTTTCCCTTCTTTCCTTCCACTCACCCACCCACCCCACCACCTACCCTCCTCCCTTTTTCTTTCTTTCTTTTTCTTTCTTTTTCTTTCTTTCTCTTTCTTTCTTTCTTTTTTCTTTCTTTCTTTCTTTCTTTCTTTTTTCTTTCTCTCTCTCTCTCTCTCTCTCTCTCTCTTTCTTTCTTTCTTTCTTTTCTTTCTTTCTTTCCCACCATGCAGAAATATTTCTAATTTCCTTGCCGTCATCTCTAAAAACTGTTTACCCTTTAAGCAGGGTTTTAAAGAACATGTTTAGTGCTTGGCTACCGTTGCGTTTATTTATTGTGGATACTCCATTGTTTGCATTGGCTTTACAAAAACCAGTCTGGAAGGTTTTTGCTTTCCTGTTTGTTTGTTTTTGCTTTCTGAGAGGTAAGGTTGATGCCACATAAATCTGGCCTCTTTTTACAACTGACCAACAGGCTTCTTGGCCTCTTCTCAAGCCGGCTACTCTAACAACTTTATTATGATGGGGGCGGGGGGACAGATTTGGCCCAAGGGCAGACCACACAATAGGAGAAAACACTGTTTCCTTCTGCCAGACCAAGTTGCTATGGCATTAGTAAAAATAACACATAAGTATCCATAGTGTTAATAAGAGTTTTGTTTTGTCAACTGTTCTGTCCATTTTCTTTATCTACCTACCTACCTACTACCTACCTATCATCCATCCATCCATCCATCCATCCATCCATCTATGTATCTACTGTATCTATCTATCTATTATCTCTATCTATCTATCTATCTATCTATCTATCTATCTATCTATCTATCATCCATCTCTCTTCTATCTAACTACTTACCTGTCTACTATCTCAATCCATTTTTCTCTCTCTCTCTCTCTCTATCTATCTATCTTGTCTATCTATCTATCTATCATCCATCCATCCATCATCCATCCATATATCTATCTTCTATCTATCTATCTATCTATCTATTATCTATCTATCTATCTGTCTATCTGTCTATTGTCTATCTGTCTATCTGTCTATCTGTCTATCTGTCTATCTGTCTATCTATCTATTATCTATTAGAGATGGATGATAATCCATCTCTCTATCTATCTAACTACTTATCTGTCTCCCTATCTCAATCCATCCATCATCCATCCATCCATCATCCATCCATCCATATCTATCTATCTATCTATCTATCTATCTATCTATCTATCTATCTATCATCCATCCATCCATCATCCATCCATATCTATCTATCTATCTATCTATCTATCTATCTATCTATCTATCTGTCTGTCTCTCTGTCTGTCTTTCTGTCTGTCTATTTCTATCTATTATCTCTATCATCCATCTCTCTATCTAACTACTTACCTGTCTACCTATCTCAAGCCACCCATCATCCATCCATCCATCATCTATCTATCTATCTATCTATCTATCTATCTATCTATCTATCATCTATCTATCATCCATCCATCCATCCATCCTCCATCCTCCATCCTCCATCCATCCATCCATCCATATCTATCTATCTATCTATCTATCTATCTATCTGTCTGTCTATCTATCTATTATCTATCTATTATCTATTAGAGATGGATGATAATCCATCTCTCTATCTATCTAAAACTACTTATCTGTCTCCCTATCTCAATCCATCCATCATCCATCCATCCATCCATCCATCCATCCATCCATCCATCCATATCTATCTATCTATCTATCTATCTATCTATCTATCTATCTGTCTGTCTATCTATCTATTATCTATCTATTATCTATTAGAGATGGATGATAATCCATCTCTCTATCTATCTAACTACTTATCTGTCTCCCTATCTCAATCCATCCATCATCCATCCATCCATCCATCCATCCATCCATCCATCCATATCTATCTATCTATCTATCTATCTATCTATCTATCTATCTATCTATCATCCATCCATCCATCCATCCATCATCCATCCATATCTATCTATCTATCTGTCTGTCTGTCTCTCTGTCTGTCTTTCTGTCTGTCTATCTATTTCTATCTATTATCTCTATCATCCATCTCTCTATCTAACTACTTACCTGTCTACCTATCTCAAGCCACCCATCATCCATCCATCCATCATCTATCTATCTATCTATCTATCTATCTATCTATCTACCTATCTATCTATCTATCTATCTATCTATCTATCTATCAATCATCTATCTATCATCCATCCATCCATCCATCCATCCATCCTCCATCCTCCATCCATCCATCCCTATCTATCTATCTATCTATCTATCTATCTATCTATCTATCTATCTCTATCTATTATCTCTATCTATCTATCATCCATCTCTCTATCTAATCCATCCATCTATCTATTATCTATCTATCTATCTATCTATCTATCTATCTATCTATCTATCTAATATTTAAAATGCAAACCGCCATTTTACCGAGGCCATAAAATGCGAGCATTTGTGCTGGGGAGGATAAGCAGCTCTTTGTCTGCCTGGACAGCTGGGGCATCTGCAGAATCGCTGACCACAGGAGCTGCAGCACCTGGTTTGGCAGCAGCTGCCAGAGGAGACTTTTTCTCGTGGTAGATGCTGCTGCTGCTGCTGCAAAGCAGATGCGCCAGATGTAGACATAAAAAGGGCCCTCCTGACACTAAAAAGAAAAGAAATAAAAAGCAGAGCAGTTGTTTCTCCTCCTGTTTGGTTTCCTTGGGAGTGTAACGGGAGGAACCCCAACAATTAGGCAGTTAAAGACTGTCTCCCTTCCACCCATGTTGCCTTGTGCAGAGGGGAAGAACCAGATACATCTCCAAAATACCCCAAGGACACATCTGTAGAGGGGACATTTACATCTATGCTACATTTTAATTTGGAGTAGAGAGTAGCACCACTTTTCTCATTAGTTTTCTTTCCATTGATGAATTTTCATGGCTGGCTGTTCTTGTGCTGATTTAATTACAGAGGTGAAAAATGGGTTCCCATTCTGACATTTTGGTTATAAGTTTATATAGGAGGAGGAGAAGAAGAAGAGGAGAGAGAAGGAAGAGGAGGGAGGAGGGGAGGAGAAAGGAAGAAGAAGGAAGGAGAAGAAGAAGAGGAGGAGGAGGGAGGAGGAAGAGGAGAAGGAGGAGGAGAAGGAGAGGAAGAGAGGAGGAGGAGGAGAAGGAGGAGGAAGAGAAGAAGAAGAAGAAGAAGAAGAAGAAGAAGAAGAAGGAAAGGAAAAGAAGAAGAAGAAAAAGAAAGAAGAAGGAAAAGAAGAAGAAAGAAGAAGAGAAGAAGAAGAAGAAGAAGAAGAAGAAGAAGAGAAGAAGAAAGAAGAGAAGAAGAGCTTGGTGGCGCAATGAATTAAACTACTGCTGTTAAGTAGTACTTAGCTGCCAGCTGCCTGCAATTACTGTGAGTTCAATTCTCACCAGGCTCAAGGTTGACTCAGCCGTCCATCCTTTCGAGGTAGGTAAAATGAGGACCGGTTTGTGGGGCAATAAGCTGACTTTCTATAAAATAGAACACCGCTCAGGGGGCCAAAAGCCCTAAGCAGATATATACAAAAAGTATGAAGGCTATTGCTTAATGCATTGTAAGCCGCCCTGAGTCTACAGAGAAGGGCGGCATATATAAATCAAAACTAATAAATAAATAAATAAATAAATAAATAAATAAATAAATAAATAAATAAGGAGGAGGAGGAGGAGGAAGAGGAGGAGGAAGAAGAAGAAGAAGAAGAGGAAGAGGAAAGAGGAGAGGAAGGAGGAAGAAGAAGAAGAAGAAGAGCCTTGGTGGCGCAATAAATTAAATACTGCTGTTAAGTAGTACTTAGCTGCCAGCTGCCTGCAATTACTGTGAGTTCAATTCTCACCAGGCTCAAGGTTGACTCAGCCGTCCATCCTTTCGAGGTAGGTAAAATGAGGACCTGGTTTGTGGGGGCAATAAGCTGACTTTCTATAAAATAGAACACCGCTCAGGGGGGCCCAAAAGCCCTAAGCAGATATATACAAAAAGTATGAAGGCTATTGCTTAATGCATTGTAAGCCGCCCTGAGTTCCAGAGAAGGGCAGTATATATAAATCAAACTAATAAATAAATGAATAAATGAATAAATGAATAAAAAGAAGAAGAAGAAGAAGAAGAAGAAGAAGAAGAAGAGGAAGAAGGAGGAGGAGGAGGAGGAGGAGGAGGAAGGAGGAGGAGGAGGAGGAGGAGGAGAGGAGGAGGAGGAGGAGGAGGAGGAGGAGAAGAAGAAGAAGAAGAAGGAGAATCAGCTTTACAGAATACATGCTTGGAGGGAAGATCCTCCACATTCAAGCTTTGGCACAAAGGCCTTAGCATAATATGAAACACCCTTTCTTCTAGGGAAGCCATTTGGCCTCTGACTAATACACTGAGATGAGATATCCCTGAATGAATTGGTTCCTACCAGGAAGCTTAGCAAGGAATGGGAGAACGCCCGGGAGTAACCACCAACTTCCAGTTCTGAAAGCTTAGGAAGTTGAAAACATCCCAGACAATGGCAATGGCCAATCCTTTTTGTACCATTTGCTAAGGAAAAAACAAAAAAACCTGTATGATTGTGTGAAATCACGAGATACTCAGTTGTGGAAGGAAACATTTATATGCTGAGAAGAAGGTGCAGTTCTAAGACTCGGCCAATAGAGGGCCGCACATGCTTTGGAACGCGGCAAATACACAAATGCGAAAAGAGTTTCTTGCTAAAAAATTTGCACGTTTCCTTGATGAGAGCAGAGACACCTAGGAAGAAGGAAGAAAAATGGGAACTGAGATGTTGCTTCAGACTGGGAAGCGGTGCTGTGACGTGGACTAGATGATGAGGCTGCCACCCAAGAGGCCCCCAAGTCAACCTTCCAGATGTGTTCAGTTTTTCTGCATACAGGAGAAAAGTGGGAGAGAAAAAACAGAGAAAATTCTTCCCTGCTGTGTGAATTCTTTGGGCGATCTTAAGCGAGCTCAACATTGCAACCTGCAACCCCCTTCCCTATGTTTCTCTCCCCCCTATGGAAGGCAACCATTCCTTCTGCTCTACTGCACCTACCAAAGGCAAAATGTTAAGAACAGAATAGAATAGAATGGAATGGAATGGAATAGAACAGTAGAATAGAGTAGAATAGAGTAGAGTAGAGTAGAGTAGAGTAGAGTAGAGTAGAGTAGAGTAGAGTAGAATAGAATAGAATAGAACAGAAGAATAGAATAGAATAGATTAGAATAGAATAGAATAGAATAGAACAGAACAGAAGAATAGAATAGAATAGAATAGAATAGAATAGAATAGAATAGAATAGAATAGAATAGAATAGAATAGAATAGAGAATAGAATAGAATAGAATAGAATTCTTTATTGGCCAAGTGTGATTGGACACACAAGGAATTTGTCTTTGATGCATATGCTCTCAGTGTACATAAAAGAAAAAATACGTTTATCAAGAATCATAAGGTGCAATACTTAATTGATAGTCATAGAGTACAAATAATCAATCAGGAAACGTTCAATATCAATATAAATCGTAAGGTTACCAGCAATAAAGTTACAGTCATACCATCATAAGTGGAAGGAGATGGGTGATGGAAACGATGAGAAGATTAATAGGAATGCAGGCTTAGTAACTAGTTTGACAGTGTTGAGGGGATTATTTGTTTAGCGAGTGATGGCATGAGTGAGAAGCACTGAACTTAACTTTTAACTCAACTTTGGAAAAAGTGCAAAGAAGAGCAACTAAGGTGATCAAAGGCCTGGAGGCTAAAACATATGAACGACGGTTGCAGGATTTGGGTTTGGCCAGTCTAGAGAAAAGAAGGACTAGGGGAGACATAATAGCAGTCTTCTAGTATTTGAGGGGCTGCCATGAAGAAGAGGGGGTCAAATTATTCTCCAAAGCACCAGAGGGCAGAACAAGAAACAACGGATGGAAACTAATCAAGGAGAGAAGCAATCTGGAATTGAGGAGAAATTTCCTAACAGTGAGGACAATTAACCAGTGGAACAGCTTGCCACTAGAAGTCGTGGGCGCTTCATCACTGGAGGTTTTTAAGAAGAGACTGGACAGTTACTTGTCTGAAATGGTATAGGTTTTCCTGCTTGAGCAGGGGGTTGGTCTATAAGACCTCCAAAGTCCCTTCCAGTTCTATTCTATTCTGATTCTGAAGAACAAGACAGTCTGGCAGAAATTAAGAAAAGAGAAATTCCATTATTTTCTCTGCCCTTATATTCTTCCCCGCTTCCGGAGCTGCGGTGCTCCAAATGTTAATTGCACGATGGTCTTTCCTTTCGTCGAATGAACTTGCATTTCCAAAAAGTGACACAAGAAAATTGCAGACAAGGCTTTAACGCACCTGGTGCTCAATTAATTTCTGCTTGCTGGCGGAAGAGACAAGGATTGGATATTATTTTAATTGCGGGCATGGTAGCAACAGCTTCTGCCGGTGGCCGAAGGAAGCCCATAATAAAATGGACTGAATCAACGCTCCCAAAATGCAAATTCTCAGGCACTTTCAGACTCTGGAAAGAGTGCAGAGAAGAGCAACAAAGATGATGAGGGGACTGGAGGCTAAAACATATGAAGAACGGTTGCAGAAACTGGGTATGTGTAGTTTAATGAAGAGAAGGACTAGGGGAGACAGGATAGCAGTCTTCCAATATCGCACAAAGAAGAGGGAGTCAAGCTATTCTCCAAAGCACCTGAGGGCAGGACAAGAAGCAACAGGTGGAAACCAATCAAGGAGAGAAGCAACCTAGAACTGAGGAGAAATTTCCTGACAGAACTATCAGAATCAGAATCAAAATAAAGCTGGAAGGGACCTTGGAGGTCTTCCAGTCCAGCCCTCTCCAGCAGGAGATCCTATACTAGTGTTGGTGAAGCTTTTAGGCACCAAATGCTGAAACGGAAGTGTGTGCGCGTGAAGGGGGGGGCATGGAAACTGGAAAAGCAGCTCTCTGGCGCGCACGTGCGGGAGTGCCGGAAACTGGAAGAATAGTTGCTGAGCTTCCGTTTTCCGGTGTGTGCATGAGCGTCGTTTACCTGGTCTTCTGATTTCTGGAGCGCATGCATGCAAAGACCAATTGGCCGGTGTACATCTGAAACTGGAAGCTCGGCTTCCCGGTGTGTGCGTGCGGTGCGTGCCAGAGTGCTGCTCTTCCATTTTCCAGCACTCCCACCCGTGCGAAGATCAGCTGGCCAGCGCGCATATGCGTGCTAGAACCCGGAAGAGCAACGGGTGACGGCTGGCGCACCCAGAGAGATGGCTCTGTGTGCCACTTCCAGCACATGTGCCTTAGGTTCTCCATCACTGTCCTGTACCATTTCAGACAAGTGACTGTCCACGGGGGAAATGCTGCCAAGGTTGTGTTAAAAAAACGGTCCTAAAGTCCCTTTTTTCCCCAGTGCCATTGTAAGTTCGAACCATCACTAAAACGAACTGTGGTAAGTCAAAGGCTGCCCATAGGCTATTTAGAATAGAATAACAGAGTTGGAAGGGACCTCGGAGGTCTTCTAGTCCAACCCCCTGCTTAGGAGGAAACCCTGCACCACTTCAGGGAAATGGTTATCCAACATCTTCTTAAAAACTTCCAGTGTTGGAGCATTCACAACTTCTGGAAGCAAGTTGTTCCACTGGTTAATTGTTCTCACTGTCAGGAAATTTCTCCTTAGTTCTAGGTTGCTTCTCTCCTTGATGAGTTTCCACCCATTGCTTCTTGTCCTACCTTCTGGTGCTTTGGAGAATAGCTTGACTCCCTCTTCTTTGTGGCAGCCTCTGAGATATTGGAACAGTGCTATCATGTCTCTCCTAGTCCTTCTTTTCAAAAAAACTAGACATACCCAGTTTCTGCAACTGTTCTTCATCTGTTTTAGCCTCAAGTCCCCTAATCCTCTTTGTTGCTCTTCTCTGCACTCTTTCTAGAGTCCCCACATCTTTTTATACATCGTGGTGACCAAATATTTCATATTGAAAAAGCTAGCTGAATCTTTTGAGGAAGTTTACGGTTAGGATTCCGGTTCATTAGACATTTGACAAATGAATAGCTACTCTGATCTTGCCCAGGTCTCTTGAAGATGGAGACAAGCTTGGAAATATTTATTATTACAGGATCTGGAACACGAGGTCGGAAGTGTTCACCTGGCATTTGGCCTCCTCTCACAACTCACCAAAGCCTTGGCAATCCTGAAGCTTGTAAACCGAGCTTGAGAGTTATAATGAATAGGGGTGGCAGGAAACCCGTCTAACTTAGGCACAATTTATTACTCATTAAATCTGGGAAAAGTTTAGGAGGAGGGAGGAGGAGTGGCAGGTCTGTGCAAGAGGTGAATAGAAGACCAGCGAGGAGATGAAGAGGGTTTTGAATGATTTCACTGAACGTAGAATAATAGAGTTGGAAGGGACTTTGGAGGTCATCTAGTCCAACCCCCTGCTTAGGCAGGAGTCCCTACACTACTTCAGACAAATGGTTATCCAACATCTTCTTAGAAATTTCCAGTGTTGGAGCATTCACGACTTCTGGAGGCCAGTTGTTCCACTGATTAATTGTTCTCACTGTCAGGAAATTTCTCCTCGGTTCTAGGTTGCTTCTCTCCTTGATTAGTTTCCACCCGTTGCTTCTTGTCCTGCCCTCAGGGGCTTTGGAGAATAGCTTGACTCCCTCTTCTTTGGGGCAGCCCCGGAGATGTTGGAAGACTGCTATCATGTCACCCCTAGTCCTTCTTTTCTCAAGACTTGACCAATTCCTGCAACTGTCCTTCATATATTTTAGTCTTTAATCATCTTCGTTGCTCTTCTCTGCATTCTTTCCAGAGTCTCGACATCCTATTTATATTGTGATGACCAGAACTGGATGGAATATTCCAAGTGTAGTCTTACTAAGGCTTTGTAAAAGCAGTACCAGTATTTCCTGGTTGTTGTGGTCTGCCAGCAGCCTGCGGAGCTGGCCCCAGAGTTGGACAGTGAGGAGGCTGGGAAGGACCATGGGCCAGTCCTGGAGTCTGGAGAAGGCTCAGACGAGGGCTCTGCGTCAGAGGCAGAGATGGGGCCAGGGCCATATGGGAGTTATGTGCTGACTCCAGAGTCGGACCTCAGCGAGGCAGAGGAACAGGGGGAGCTTGTTCCCAGTACGCGCGTGCGCAAAGCTGCCAGAAGGCAAGAACAGCTAAAAAAAAAAAAAGGGACGACTTGGGAGTAGGGCTGGGAGATGATTGGCCCTTCCCATAAGAGTTAAAAGAGAAACAAAGGCACTTGGCCTTTTTGCAGGAAAGCAACGTTGCTAACTCTGTTTCCAGTCGGCATCTCTTGTTTGTTTCTGAACTTTGTGGGGCTTTGCCAAGTAAAGCCTTTGGCAGGGTGTCAAAGAAGAGAAAGGTTGGTGATTATCCCGAAGGACTTTCAACGATTGTTCATTCAGTTCAGCTTAAAGCCTGAAGCTCTTTTGATTCTGGACTCCGTGTGGCTTTGCCAGTTAGGTCTTTGGTGGCGTGTCAAGGGAGATAAAAGTTGGTGATTATCAGCCTTATCCCAAAGGACTCTTTAGAACTATATGGGACTCATCTGTGAATGAACAGAATTCACAGCTGTTGCAATAAAAGAGGTTTTTGGGACTACTCATGTGTTTTAATGACTCAGGAAGCCTAGGACAGAACACTGATGCTCTTTCCATGTTCTTTTCTTTTAGACTTTTCCCTAAAAATGGCCAAACTCTGATTCCCCTCAAAACCCCAAGTAGGTTGCACGCTCATAGCCCAGCTTGTAAGAAAGAGATTTTGTCCAAAGTTGACTCTAGAGGTACTTACAATAGTTTGTTTAGCGACTGGTCAAAGTTACGACGCCACTGCAAAAAGTGACTTAGGACCTATTTTCACAAGCGACAATCTTTCCAGCATCCCCCATGGCACCGTGAACAAAATCCAGAGGCTGACTCATACTTATGACCGTTGCTGCGTCCCAGGCCATGCGATCCTCTTTTGCGACCTTCAAAGTCAGTGGGGAACCAAGATTCACTTAACAACCGGATTACTAATTTAACAACTGCAATGATTCACTTAACAGTGGAGGCAAGCAAGGTCGTAAAATGGGGCCCTTTGTCTCACTTAACCACAGAAATTCAGTGGTCCATACGTTGAGGACTTCCTGCATTGAGCTTGCCTTAAATGCTGGAAGATGTAAAAGGTGGAATCCCAGCCTGGGAAAATGCTTTCTGAATTTAACCTGGTCAGCATAAAACTTTGGAATTTTGGGGGGAATTTTTGGACGCGGTGGCTCAGGGCTATGCTGCTGAGCTTGTCGATCAAAAGGTCGGCAGTTTGGTGGTTCGAATCCCTGGTGCCGCATAATGGGGTGAGCTCCCGTGACTTGTCCCAGCTTCTGCCAACCTAGCAGTTCGAAAGCACGTAAAAAAAAAATGCAAGTAGAAAAATAGGCACCACCTTTGGTGGGAAGATAACAACGTTCCGTGCACCTTTCGTGTTGAGTCATGCCGGCCACATGACCACGGAGACGTCTTCGGACAGCGCTGGCTCTTTGGCTTTGAAACGGAGATGAGCATCGCCCCCTAGAGTCAGGAACGACTAGCACATATGCGCGAGGGGAACCTTTACCTTTAATCCTTGGGAAAACCCGGTAGGAAGATTTGTGCGGGGCCCAGAGGCTCCCGGAGTGATGCTTGATAATTTATCGGCCTTCTTGCAAGGTTTGAGAGGACGGAAAGAAGCCAAAATTAAAGCTTTGAACCGTTCCCACGCTCGGCTTGCGTATCTTCACACTGTGCTTATCAGGCTACCGAGAGCAAAGCAGAGGAGAAATCTCCGGGGGAAAATTCAACTAATCTAGACGATGGTGTGCTACATTTCAAGTCTCCAAAAACCCCGGAATAGATATTATATCTAGTTCAGCTAGCTGGAATCTTCTTCGATTGCTAAATCACCTGACCGTACTTTAAATTTCCTTCGCTGGCTTACGCCTCTTATTAAGCATCTTCTTTGCAGGACCGGCTCTGCCATTAAGCAAATGGCTTTATGGAGTCCTCGGTGGTCTCTGAGCTTGGATGTTTGCTTTCAGACGTTTCATAACCTGACTAGATAACATCAACAGGGCTAGTGAGTGTGTGATTCCCTATTTATATTCAATAGCTCTGAAATTTCCTTGCAGACGTTTCATTACCTGACCAGGTAACATCATCACGGCTAGTGAGTGTGTGGTTCCCTATTTATATGCAGTAGCTCTGAACTTGGTTATTTACTTAAAGACGTTTTATTACCCAACTAGGTAACGCCAATAGTGCTAGTGAGCGTGTGGCGGTTTGCTCTCTATTTATATATAGTAATTTCATCCGTCAATGTTGGAGGGGATAATTGTCTCCTTGGTGGTTCCAAAATTAGGGTTTTGTTTTCTGCTTTTTCTACTTGACTTCTTTTATTGAAGTAAGGATCCAAATATATAAAAAAATAAAATAAAATAAAGGGAAACGGTAAGGCCAGACAAAAGGTATCAAGCCTGCAAATCAGGGGTGAAATCCAGCAGGTTCTGACAGGTTCTGGAAACTGGTAGCGGAAATTTTGAGTAGTTCGGAGAACCGGCAAATACCACCTCTGGCTGGCCCTAGAGTGGTAATGGGGATTTTGCAGTATCTTTCCCTTGGAGTGGAGAGGGAATGGAGATTTTGCAGTATCCTTCCCTTGGAGTGGGGAGGGAATTTATTATTTATTTATTTATTAGTCATATTTTCTATGCCGCCCACTCTCCGAGGACTCTGGGCGGCTTACACCAAAGACAGCATACTAAATAGCATATTGCCCCCCAACAATCTGGGTCCTCATTTTACCACCTCGGAAGGATGGAAGTCTGAGTCAACCTTGAGCCGGTGAGATTTGATCCGCTGATCTGCTGAACTAGCAGTCAGCTGAAGTAGCTGCAGTACTGCGCTCTAACCACTGCGCCACCTTGGCTCATGGGGAATGGGGATTTTGCAGTATCCTTCCCCTGGAGTGGGCAGGGAATGGCGATTTGGCAGTATCCTTCCTCCAGGAGTGGGGACAGAATGGGGATTTTTGCAGTATTCTTCCCTAGGAGTGGGGAGAGAATGGGGATTTGGCAGTATCCTTCCAGGAGTGGGGACGGAATAGGGATTTTTGCAGTATTCTTCCCCTAGGAGTGGGGACAGAATGGGGATTTTTGCAGTATTCTTCCCCTAGGAGTGGGGAGAGAATGGGGATTTTGCAATATCCTTCCTCCAGGAGTGGGGACGGAATAGGGATTTTTGCAGTATTCTTCCCCTAGGAGTGGGGACAGAATGGGGATTTTTGCAGTATTCTTCCCCTAGGAGTGGGGAGAGAATGGGGATTTTGCAGTATCCTTCCTCCAGAGTGGGGACGGAATAGGGATTTTTGCAGTATTCTTCCCCTAGGAGTGGGGACAGAATGGGGATTTTTGCAGTATTCTTCCCCTAGGAGTGGGGAGAGAATGGGGATTTGGCAGTATCCTTCCTCCAGGAGTGGGGACAGAATGGGGATTTTTGCAGTATTCTTCCCCTAGGAGTGGGGAGAGAATGGCGATTTGGCAGTATCCTTCCTCCAGAGTGGGGACGGAATAGGGATTTTGCAGTATCCTTCCCCTAGGAGTGGGGAGAGAATGGGGATTTTGCAGGATCCTTCCCCTGCCACGCCCACCAAGCCACGCCCACAGAACCGGTAGTAAAAGAAAAAATTGGATTTCACCACTTCTACAAATATTTGGAATTCTACAAGGATGAAAGTTGTAGTCGAAATCGCCTGCGGGCTTGGGTGCAAATCTCCCCCAAGCATGCCTTAATATCAACACAGCTGAGATTAATGAGAGGACTCGCCTAGCTTGCATACCCTACTATTCAGCAGCTATCTGAAACCCAAATTAGCCCTTCAGATGGTAGGTGAGTGAGTGGGGCTATCAGCACTGTAATATAAACTTATCGGGTCTGTAACTGTGAGGTGCTGGAAATGAGTCAGTCAATCATCTCTGGCAAAATGCCTCCGGCTCTGTCGTCTTGGCAGCCTTTTCTATCGGAGCTGCGGAATACTAATCATGGTGATGACTGGCACTTGTAATGCAAACCCCTTGCGTCGCAGACAAGGAATTCTCCAAACAGTGTAAGCTACGCCCGTCTTCCTTAATCGCCCCTGAATTGAGAACACATCCAGGTAGTGAGGAGAGACATGACAAAACCTGGCGAAGAGGAGGCAGAGGGAAAATAGGTGAGGGAAGGAGGGAAGGAAGGAAGGAGGGAAGGAAGGGGAAAGAAGGGAGGGAGGGAGGGAGGAAGGAAGGAAGGAGGGAAGGAAGGGGAAAAGAAGGAAGGGAGGGAGGAAGGAAGGAAGGAAGGGGGAAAGAAGGGAGGGAGGAAGGAAGGGAGGAAGGAAGGAAGGAGGAAGGGAAGGAAGGGGGAAAGAAGGAAGGGAGGGAGGGAGGGAGGGAGGAAGGAAAGGGGAAAGAAGGAAGGGAGGGAGGAAGGGAGGGAGGGAGGGAGGAAGGAAGGGAGGAAGGAAGAGGGAAAGAAGGAAGGAAGGAAGGGGGAAAGAAGGAAGGGAGGGAGGAAAGGAGGGAGGAAGGAAGGAAGGAAGAAGGAAGGAAGGAAGGAAGGGGGAAAGAAGGAAGAGAGGGAGGGAGGGAGGGAGGAAGGAAGGAAGGAAGGAAGGAAGGAAGGAAGGAAGGAAGGACATTCTGTTGTCCCACCAAGTCTTCAGAACGTTGTTGAGATCACGGAGAGACATCTGGACAAGGTGATGTGATGTCGTTCTCCAGGAAGTCAACGCAAGCCAAGTTACCAATAAGGGAGAGAATATGTGTAGGCCTGGGTTGAAATGAGTCCTTGATGTTTTCTGAGCTTGGGGGTTTTGTGGCAAATGTTTCATGACCCAACTAGGGAACATCATCAGTGCACCAATGATGTTACCTGGTTCGGATAATGAAATGTCTGGAAGAAAACCAGCAAGCTCAGAGAGCACCAAGGACCCCACAGTTCTCTCTCCCTCCCTCCTCCTCCTCCTCCTCCTGCCACACCTTACTCCCCTCAATCATTGATGATGTTACCTTGTTGGGCAATGAAACATCTACAAGAAAACAGCACCAAGGACCCCACAGTCCTCCTCCTCCTCCTCCTCCTCCTCCTCCTCCTCCTCTTCCTCCTCCTCCTCCTCCTCCTCCTCCTCTCACAACCCAAGTTTTCCCTTGTTCTGTCCAAGACAGTGGCAGCTTCTCCCAAAGCTCAATGAAGCTAAGAGGTTGAGCCAAGGAAGTCTCATTGTTTCCGGGTGGTTTTCAGAAAAGATTCTATCAAAGCTTTAGGAGTTTTCTTCTTCTGGTGATTGGCTGGCTGGCAATTAATCATAACCACCCGTGCATACACGGAACATAGATGCTCCAGCCTCCTGCCCTGTAGGGAGGTTGTTTAGAGAAAGATCAAAAATAGGATGATGACACATTGTACCAAAATAGATTAATCAAGTCATTTCTCCTTATAGTTGTGCTTGACTGTGGATATATAACTCTCTGGGCAAAAATGGGCAAATCCTTTGCCATTGCCTTCTCTGTTGGTTTTGGTTAGTATTCTACGGTGTGGTTTTATATTCTTGGGGGTCTCCAACCCATAGCAAATGAAGGCTGGCCTTGGTTAGATTTCTCTTCTCTTCTCTTCTCTTCTCTTCTCTTCTCTTCTCTTCTCTTCTCTTCTCTTCTCTTCTCTTCTCTTTTCTCTTCTCCTACCCTACCCTACCCTACCCTCCTCTCCTCGCTCCATCTTCTCTTCTCTTCTCTTCTCTTCTCTTCTCTTCTCTTCTCTTCTCTTCTCTTCTCTTCTCTTCTCTTCTCTTCTCCTCCCCTCCCCTCCCCTCCCCTACCCTACCCTACCCTACCCTACCCTCCTCTCCTCGCTCCAGAAAGAGTTAAATATCCATGTTTACTACAGAAAAGAAAAGAAAAACATACACCAATCTACTCATTGATTCAACCTTCACCTTATTCTACCAGGTCTCACACAATAAAACCAAGACATCTACTCTGAAATGCACCATTTGAAGCTTATAGGTAGGTGGAGAGCTATCAATGGTAATTCAAGTGAAGATCACACCTTATTTGTAGCTGGAGAAATGCCAGTGATAGTTCAGACGCTTCCTGAGTGCAATACTTAGCAACTCCTATTAGAAATGGAAAAATTCAGCCTTGAAAGAATTGTTTGCCACTGTTAGAAACTTTGAAGGATATACATCAATAGTTTAAGATGTAAGGCATTTTCCTATCTTCCCAACCAGGTAAAACTCACCAACTAGTATGCTAATAGAGGATTTTACTGAGTAGAGTATGCATGTATACAGTAGTGTATAGAGTATAGAGTGTATAGAGTATATAGAGTGTATAGAGTATATAGAGTGTATAGAGTATATATACAGAGTGTATAGAGTATAGAGTATAGAGTATAGAGTATAGAGTATGTATGTATATCTATACATGTATAGAGTATGCATGTATACAGTAGTGGCCAAAATTGTGGAAACCTTTTGGGAAATGTGTATTTTCTAATACTAATAACATTTCTAATAACACCACTTCTTTGTTGGTACCATAAAATTATATATGAATGGAAAGATAATTTAATCATGAACGTAATGCAATAACTTTGATGAAGGATTTGCTATTAGAATAGCAGTTACAGTATAAAGAAGAAAAAAACAAGATATACAAAAAAGATCACCATAGAAAAAATGAGATATACAAAAATGATTCCCATGTCAGTTAATACTTAGTTGCGTAACCTTTAGCATGAATTACAGCCTTACAACGTCTTCCCATGGAGTGAACCAACTCTTTGAGTTCCGTGGCTGTTATAATGTGAAACCAAGATTGAAGGATGGCTTCTATTAACTGGGTTTTATTGCTGGGTTGCTTCTGACTCACAAGTTTCTTTAGTCGGCACCATAGATTTTCAGTTGGGTTAAGTCTGGGCTATTCCAGCAGTGGAATAGGATTATCTTGAAATTCCAAAAAAAAAAAAAAGTGGTGTTATTAGCTATCAAACCTCAAATATACACTTTTCCCAAAAGATTTCCACAATTTTGGCCACCATTGTACTTAGATAAAAACACCACAGCTAAAGGCATCACAGGTCAACGGCTTTGGCAACCAAGTTCCAGAGAAGCATAAAAGAAATACAGATTTCCTAACCCAGCATCCAAGATGTTTACTCTTTCCTATAGTCTTCCTCTCCCCTTCGTCTTTGTTTTGCCTTCCGTGTGCTGAAAACACCAAAAGATACAATTTCCCCTTAGTTCCAACCTACAATTAAGGAGAAATTTTCCTGACAGTGAGAACAATTAATTAGTGGGATGGTTTCCTCCATAAATTGTCACGGGAGGTTTTCAAGAAGAGATTGGACAGCCACTTGTCTAGAATAGTATAGGATCTCCTGCCTGAGCAGGGGGTTGGACTAGAAGACCTCCAAGGCCCCTTCCAAGCCTGTTATTCTGTTTTATTCTGTTATTCCAATATTCTATCCACTGGGAATGCCTGAAGACTCAACATGGGATGCAAATAGATGCAGGAGAATGTATGGTTCCCACGGCAATACCTAGTTCAAATAAAATTGTGATGCTAAGGCATCCAATTGAAGTTTTATATCTTAATTATGAAGGTATATATCTAGGGGACTGTCAGCATTAGGTTCTTGTCTTCATACTGTTTTGGGGAACACAGAATCTACAAATTCCCTAAGATGAAACACCTTCAACCGCTGGATTTGTAGTGACAGGAACTGCTTCCGTACGAACACCGGTTAATGTCAGCTATTTTTGTACATTTGAACTCTGGTAATGTCAAATTTGTAATTTGATTAATGATAGTAACTATGATGATGACCTATGATTTATTACTTGCTGATTATATGTACAGTGTGAACTTATACTATACACTGGAGACCAATTCTTCATGTGTCTGATCACACTTGGCCAATAAAGATTTCGAATTCTATTCTATTCTGTTCTGTTCTGTTCTGTTCTGTTCTGTCTGTTCTATTCTATTCTACTCTTCTTTATTCTATTTTCTATTCTATTTTCTATTCTATTCTACTCTACTCTACTCTACTCTACTCTACTCTACTCTACTCTACTCTACTCTACTCTACTCTACTCTACTCCACTCCACTCCACTCCACTCCACTCCACTCCACTCCACTCCACTCCACTCCACTCCACTCCACTCCACTCCACTCCACTCCACTCCACTCTTCTTTATTCTATTTTCTATTCTATTCTATTCTATTCTATTCTATTCTATTCTATTCTATTCTATTCTATTCTATTCTATTCTATTCTATTCTTTCTACTCTACTCTACTCTACTCTACTCTACTCTACTCTTTATTCTATTTTCTATTCTATTCTATTCTATTCTATTCTATTCTACTCTACTCTACTCTACTCTACTCTACTCTACTCTACTCTACTCTTCTTTATTCTATTTTCTATTCTATTTTCTATTCTATTCTACTCTACTCTTTATTCTATTTTCTATTCTATTCTATTCTATTCTATTCTATTCTATTCTATTCTATTCTATTCTATTCTATTCTATTCTATTCTATTCTTCCATTCCATTCCATTCCACCCTACCCTACCCTACCCTACCCTACCCCATATTCTATTTCATACTCTATCCTATCCCATCCTCTCCTCTCCTCTCCTCTCCTCTCTCATCCCATCCCATCCTATCCTCAACCTAGCACCAAGGATATGAACTGAAACTTGCTGCAGATTCTCCTTTCAATTTACTTCTCCGAGCCTATTTTTCCACCTAGAGCCATGACATTAAGTTTGTCAGATTGCACTATTTGGGTGAAAATATTGATTGCATCAGGAACACAAGTCAATTTGATCAATTGTTCCCGGAGATTCATGGATTTGTTAGAACTTTGTTGCAGTTGTAACCTCACCTGATAAATAACTAAAGAAGGTGTGTGTGTGTGTGTGTGTCCACCCACATATACTATCTTTAGTTTAATCATTATAAAAAGGTAAAGGTTCCCCTCGCACATATGTGCTAGTCGTTCCTGACTCTAGGAGGCAGTGCTCATCTCTGTTTCAAAACCGAAGAGCCAGCGCTGTCCGAAGACGTCTCCGTGGTCATGTGCCCGGCATGACTCAATGCCAAAAGCGCACAGAACGCTCTTACCTTCCCCCCAAAGGTGGTCCCTATTTTTCTACTTGCATTTTTTACGTGCTTTCGAACTGCTAGGTTGGCAGAAGCTGGGACAAGTCACGGGAGCTCACCCCATTACGCGGCACTAGGGATTCGAACCGCTGAACTGCCGATCTTTCGATCAGCAAGCTCAGCGTCTATAATCCCTCTACGAAAGGGGACTCTATCAATAATAACCACAAACCAGAAGGCAATAAACAATTATTTGAGGACAAGCTTCCTTTTTTTATAATTGGGAAGGGATTATCCCACTGTATCAAATGTTTTTCAGCATATTATTTGTTCTTATAAACACGTTGGTCCACGTCTGTTTGCACATTACCTCGAGCGTATAATTCAATGGGCAATAATACGAGGACATATTATTGCTGGCTATCTACGAAGGCTTTGATTTATTTAGGGCCAAAACTGGCAATTCTGCTTGTTCAGAGTTCTTCCAGAGCTTTAACCATACTGGCGATATTAGGGATTATCCTAATATGCAGGATCTGAGTTTTACTCTTAAACCATTGTTCTTTATTTACCAGGAAAGTAAGAAATTAAGGCATTCTCATTCTAAAAACAAGAAAATTCAAATTAAGGAGGCACGTAAGAAATTTGGGCTTTGGGCTTCATCATACGACGAACTGTTTACACCGTACATTTTGTGTTTTCAGCAAGAATCTTTCTTCCAACACGCCAGGAGCCAAATTCAGCCGAGCAGAATTTAAAAAATTCAGTCTAAACAAACAAAGGCAGCGCAATCATTTTAATGGGGATGCTAAGGCCGTAACAACAATCTACGCATCTGTTTTATGTTTGAAATTAAAAGCAGTTTGATTTGATGCCATCGTATTTGTTCCCTTACTCTTTTGTCGATGTGTTTTCACGGAATGATTTGTTCCAGCATATAAAATTTGCTTTCTTTAAAAAAAAAAATCCACACTAGAAAGACCGTAATTCAGGTAGCATTCTTTGGTAGGAATGCAGAATTAATAGAAGTATATTCTAATGTTTATTTGAAAATCTGGGAAGTATATTATCATCTAAGTAAATGTTTCCAAAGTTTTAAAATATTTCAAAAATATTATCTTCAAAAGTAAATGATCAGTAAGGTGCACAACATTAAATATATATATATATATATACCGCGTCCCCATATATGGGGGCGCGGTGGCTCAGTGGCTAAGACGCTGAACTTGTCGATCGGAAGGTCGGAAGTTCAGCGGTTCGAATCCCTAGTGCTGTGTAACAGGGTGAGCTCCCATTATTTGTCCCAGCTTCTACCAACCTAGCAGTTCGAAAGCAGGTAAAAAATGCAAGTAGAAAAATAGGGACCACCTTTGGTGGGAAGGTAACAGTGTTCCGTGGGCCTTTGGCGTTGAGTCATGCCGGCCACATGACCACGGAGATGTCTTGTTCCACATAGTGGGAAGACACTTCTGCTACAGTGCAAGAATACCTCTGAAGTCATACAGTACCTTGGCACTGCAAAGTAAGGAAGCATTTTGACTTCGCCAACAGAGGGTTGAATTAAACAAATGTTTGAATTTGCACAGACCTCTCGTTCAGGATTAGGTGGGTAAATATATACCTAACAGGGGAAATTGTGAAGTGTTACACACACCAGAGGATGTTCATTTAGGAAAGGTAGATCGCTGAGAGACACTGGGCTCTCTCCTAGTCTAAGAAAGAAAGAGAAAAGCTTTTGTGAAAACAGGGGGAAAAAAATGTGAATGAAACTACTTGGGCCTTTGCCTCTGAACGTTAATCACGAAAAGAGTTAGAGATTTGGCTCATCCTTCCAGAAAAGCAGAAGCTGGGAATCAAACATGAATCTAATTAACTCGGTGTTATGGCCTGTCAGCTGCAGGTCCCTCCGGCAGCTGAATCAGAGGAGGAGGAGGAGGAGGCGTGGGAGTCTGGGTCATTATCAAGGAAACCTGAGGGCTCTGAGGGGGAAGAGGGAATTGAGCTGGCAGAGAGAGAGAGAGACAGAGATGGAGACAGCCCTCAGATGGAGAGTCAATAGCTCCCAGGTCTGGAGGTGGCTGATGAAAGGAGGAGGAACAGCTGGGTCCAGTGCCTGACGCGCGGAAGGCAGAGGAGAGGAGAGCAGTGGAAATCTATGGGCCAGTCATTGGGAAGGAAGAGCCACCACTGCTAGAGAAGCCCTACCTTAGCTCTGGGGATAAAAGGCATGGGGCAGAGATGAATAGATGTGGCAGACAACTATTCATCTCCCTGCCGGACAGACTTGCTAGTCTGCGATGAGAGAGAAAGTTTTTTGCCGGGGCTCCTGGTGCTCCTAATAAAGGAATCATTGATTTAACTACAGAGGGTTTGTCATGTTTGGGGAGCTAGGTCAAAACACAAGGAGGACACATTTTGATCTGTTTTCATTCTTTCAAAATGTTATCGGATTGTCTGGAGGAATGAAGGCCCGGTATCCAGAAGACTCACAAAGCAGGGGCTTTAACAATCTCAGCTTGTCAGGAAGCAAAATTGGCTTAATCCCATCCCCTTGTGTTTGAGTCAAATGCAGGGATTCATTTTTAATTCCTTAATCCTGGACTCTTGAATAAATGAAGGGACCCGTTGACAGATTGCTGCCCCTCTTAGGGCTGCGTTTGAGCTACGCCAGAGGGTGTGTTTCTCTACCACTTTTGAAACAAGAATTAAGGGAGATAATATTCCAAGTTTCCCCTGGATCCCCTGGAAAGGTGAGACATTTAATCAATCTCAGTTATGAGTATCGTTGTTCAACCAATTTCGGCCACATGGCTTAATAATAGGAGCTAATGATGCAATCATCCCGGGTTAAAATTAGAATCATAAAAAGAAGCAATAAAAAGCTCTCAGGTCAGTTCATTTCACCCCAAGACAGAAGCTGCAAAAGCTCTCTCTCTCTCTCTCTCTCTCTCTCTCTCTCGCTCGCTCGCTTGCTCGCTCTCGTCCCTCTCTCTCTCTTCTCTCTCTCTCTCTCTCTTTCTCCCTTCCTCTGTCTGTCTCTATTCCTTCTCTCTATCTCTCTTCCTTCTCTCTCTGTCTCTCTCCGTTCTCTCTCTGTCTCTCTCCCTTCTCTCTCTCCCTCTTCCTTCTCTCTCTCTTCCTTCTCTATCTCTTTCTCTTCCTTCTCTCTATCTCTCTCCCTTCTCTCTCTCTTCCCTCTCTGTCTCTCTTCTCTCTCTTTCTCTTTCTCCCATCCTTTCTCTGTCTCTGTCTCTCTTCCTTTTCTCTGTCCCTCTTTGTCTGTCTGTCTGTCTGTCTGTCTGTCTGTCTGTCTGTCTGTCTCTCTCTCTCTCTCTCTCTCTCTGAAGGATGTTTGAGAATTGAAACTAACCTAATATAATTTCAGCACCCTGGACAGCAGATGGCATAGCTCAAAACCTAAGTAGGGTCAAGCTTGGTTGCTATTTGGATGGGAGATGGGCCAGGGAACCCTTCAGCTGTAGGTTGTTGTTAGTTGCGAAGTCGCGTCCGACCTATCGCAACCCCATGGACAATGTTCCTCCAGGCCTTCCTGTACTCTACCATCCTCTGGAGTCCATTTAAGCTCGCACCGACTGCTTCAGTGACTCCATCCAGCTACCTCGTTCTCTGTTGTCCCCTTCTTTTCTTTTGTCCTCCATCTTTCCCAGCATCAGGCTCTTCTCCAGGGAGTCCTTCCTTCTCATTAGGTGGCCAAATTATTTGAGTTTCCTCTTCAGGATTTGGCCTTCTAAAGAGCAGTCAGGGTTGATCTCCTCTAGGACTGACCGGTTGGATCACTTTGCAGTCCAAGGGACTCACAGGAGTCTTCTCCAGCACCATAGCTGTAGGGTAGATTGGCAAACCAAAAGCATGGAAGAGCCGAGGTGGTGCAGTGGTTAGAGTGCAGTACTGCAGGCTACTTCTAATTTGGCAGTTTGAATCTCACCAGGCTCAAGGTTGACTTATCCTTCCATCCTTCTGAGGTCGGTAAAATAAGGACCAAGATTGTTGGGGGCAACAGGCTGACTTTGTAAACCACTTAGAGAGGGCTGTAAAACACTGAGAAGCGGTATATAAATCCAAGTGCTAGTGCCAGTGCTATCTCAAAAGAAATGAATGTCAAATCACTTCAATGCCAATTGCCAAAAAAATTGTAAGTAAGGTCAGATTTCAGTTTTATGTATATTTGAACGTGAAGAAGCTTCTTGCATGAGAAGCAAAATGTTTTCAGAGAAAACACGATGAAAGTCCAGTCTCCTTTTGGAAAAAGTACCTTTGGGAGAAGAGCAAGGTGCCAACTCAGGAAGCTCAAACTGCCCAAAGAGCTGCTGATCCAGTTCTACAGAGGAATTACTGAACCTGTCATCTACACCTCCATAACTGTCTGGTTTGGTTCTGCAACCCAACAAGACAGACACAGACTTCAACGGATAATTAGAAAAACAGAATAGAAATGCAGAAAAAACAATAACTACCAACCTGCCTTCCATGGAGGACCTGTATACTGCACGAGTCAAAAAGAGGGCTGTGAAAATATTTCCAGACCCCTCGCATCCTGGACATAAACTGTTCCAACTCCTACCCTCAAAACGATGCTATAGAGCATTGCACACCAAGACAATTAGATACAAGAACAGTTTTTCCCCGAACACCATCACTCTGCTAAACAAATAATTCCCACAACACTGTCAAACTATTTACTAAAACTGCATTACTATTACTATTAATCTTCTCATCGTTCCTATCACCCATCTCCTCTCACTTATGACTGTATCACTGTAACTTAGTTGTTGGTATCCTTAAGATTTATATTGACTGTTTCCTAGTATGATTCGATTGCTTATTTGTACCCTATGACTATCATTAAGTGTTGTACTTTATGATTCTTGACGAATGTATCTTCTCTTTGTATGTACACTGAGAGCATATGCACCAAAGACAAATTCCTTGTGTGTCCAATCACACTTGGCCAATAAAGAATTCTATTCTATTCTATTCTATTCTATTCTATTCTATTCTATTCTATTCTATTCTATTCTATTCTATTCTATTCTATTCTATTCTATTCTACTCTACTCTACTCTACTCTACTCTACTCTTCTTTATTATTCTATTTTCTATTCTATTTTTATTCTATTTTCTATTCTATTCTATTCTATTCTATTCTATTCTATTCTATTCTATTCTATTCTACTCTACTCTACTCTACTCTTCTTTATTCTATTTTCTATTCTATTTTCTATTCTATTTTCTATTCTATTTTCTATTCTATTCTATTCTATTCTATTCTATTCTATTCTATTCTATTCTATTCTATTCTACTCTACTCTACTCTTTATTCTATTCTATTCTATTCTATTCTATTCTATTCTATTCTATTCTATTCTATTCTATTCCATTCCATTCCATTCCATTCCATTCCATTCCATTCCATTCCTTCTCTTATTCTATTCTATTCTATCCTATTCTTTCCTGGGTGAACAAAAACAGAACCCATGGCCCAGAAATAGAGAAGCCATCCTTCCATAGAGCTAAGCAGTTGTTACAACTTCAGCCAGTTTCAGGATTAAATAGATTTCAAATGCAAATCAGACTCCTGAATTTCAGCACCAACTCATTTCATAATAAAATAGCTATTGACAGCAACGTCAGAAAGCGTTTTCTTGGATATGAGAATTCAGCATATAAACTCTGAAGATTCTGAAAAATGGGAGAAGACCAAGAAAGGTTTGGCAATCTGCCAAGGATGCCTTCTCCAGCCAAGTGAGACAATCTTTCAAACACTTTTTTTTTTTTTTAAATGTGGCCTTTTCATCTAATATAAGAATGTGTATATTCAGGAAGAGTGATGAATAACTATGTGGGTTCAAGACAAGACATGTGCAATAATGAATGTGTTCTTAGGAAAAAATACACAACCCGCTTAGGTGAGCAAAAGTTCATACGCCAACACACACATACAAAGTTTAAAAAGTACCTTAAAAGAACAGGTAGGCTTTAACCTATGACCACAACTGAGCACACGATTTTCGTTGCTAAGCAAGACAGTTGTGGAGTGAGTTTTATCCCATTTTAATGACACGGTTGTGTAAGGGAATCACTGCAAACTGTTAAAATGATGTTAAAATGATTGCTTGTCAGAGGGTTGCTGATGGCAATCACATGACCCCGGGATGTCAGTGCAACAGTCATAAGTACATGCCAGTTGCCAAGCATCTGAACCGTGATCATGTCACCACAGCGATGCGGCGATGGTCCTAAATGTGAAAAATAATCTTAAATCACCTTTTTTCAGCACTGTTGTAACTTTGAATAATCTCTCAAGGAGCAAGTGTAAATTGGGGTCTATCTGTAATATTTAAATAATACTTTTAATATTTTATTTAATATTATTTATTATTTAAGTATTTAAATAATACTTTTATACACCAGAGGTGGGTTTTTCAGCAGGTTCTCACCAGTTCTGGAGAACCGGTAGCGGAAATTTTGAGTAGTTCGGAGAACCGGTAGTAAAAATTCTGACTGGCCCCGCCCCAATCTATTCTCTGCCTCCCGAGTCCCAGCTGATCGGGGAGGGAAGGAAGGAAGGAAGGAAGGAAGGAAGGGAGGGAGGGAGGGACGGAGGAAGGAAGGAAAGAAAGAAAGAAAGAAAGAAAGAAAGAAAGAAAGAAAGAAAGAAGGAAAAAAGAAAGAAGGAACATGGGTGATATATACCGTAGTCAAAATAACATTCCTTTCTCAGAAAGCGAAGGCCGTCTTGCCCTGCACCTGGAGTGACGTGACTGGGAGGCATCTCCAGTTGGGATGGTACATTGAATTGGATCATGTGATGGACATGTGGGTGCTGGGCAGGGACTTGGACTTTCCTTTGGGTGGGGAAAACCTGGAAGCTTTCAGATTCGGGTTTTCCCGGATGTGCCAATATGACATCTCTAATAAAATGGAACTTTGAGGAAACTCAAGCCTCGGAGTTTTCTTTCGTTACTTGGAACCCTGACAGATTGGGGTGCTGGGTTACGTTTCTTGATGAGTATATATTTTTGATCCTCCTTTTCATTCTCTCCCCACCGAAAGATTCTCCCAGTGTCTCCCAGTAACCTTCAACGGAGCCCACACCCTTTCTGGAGGGAAGAGATTTTGCCCGACCTTGCTGCGATGACCTTGGGGAGGCTCATCTGCATGCAAAGAAGCTGAATTATCGAAAACAGATGTCGGTGACGGCGGGAGGCCCAGCCCGCTCAAGACAGATCGTGAGGAACTAATGCGGTTCTTGGATGGCAAACAGTCTTTTGTTCCTTTTTCCACTGCTGCGAACTTCTCGGCATGCAGCTGCACAGCCAACAGGGGCCGGCAGAGCCATCCAATGGACTACGGATCACCACTCCGTGGCTTCAATAGCTCCGGGCTGCAGATCCTCTCCAGCAACTGACAAACCATGCAGTCCAATCTTTTTTGGGGTTGGGGGGGGGGGGGGCTTCAGTCTGGATTCAAAGGGGAGGATGCTCTCCTGGCCCAGATAGCTCTGGGCTTTAGAATCATGCAATTGCCAATAATGAGAAAAGAAGGGAAGGGAAGGATGAAGAAGGGAAGAGAAGGGAAGAGAAGGGAAGGGAAGAGAGGGGGAGGGAGAGAGACAGGGGAGGAAGGAGAAGAGAGAAGAGAGGAAAAGAGGAGAGGAGAGGAGAAGAGGGGCAGGATAGGATGGGATGGGATGGGAGAGGAGAGGAGGGGAGGGGAGTGGAAGGGATGGGGTGGGATGGGATGGGAAGGGAGGGGAGGGAAAGGAAGGGGATGAGAGGGGAGGGGGCTTTAGAATTGTTGCTGGCTTTAGAATTGTTCAATTGCCAATAATGAGAAAGAACAGAAGGGAAGGGGAGGGAAGGGAAGGGAGAAGAGGGAAGAGAAGGGGTAGAGGAAGGAAAGGGGAAGAGAAGAGGAAAACAGGAAGGGAGGGGAAGAAGAAGGGAGGGGAGAGGAGGAGAGGGGAAGGGAGCATTGGAAAGGGAGGAGAAGGAGAAAGAGAAGGAGAAGGAGAAGGAGAAGGAGGAAACCAGTTTGTGGCCCCATAGCTGTTTGGGCGTGGCCATGGTGGGCATGGCCTAGTCGGACTCCTGCACCACAGTGGGGTGTGTGGTTTTAGCCCTCCCCAGGCTCCGGAGGCTTTACTGGAGCCTCCAGGAGGATGAAAACAGCCTCCCCCCAGCCCTCCGGAGGTTGGAAACGGCTCATTTTTGGACTTCTGGAACTTCCAGGAGGCCTGTTTTTCAACCTCCCCGAGCCTCCGCACGAGCCCTGTAGTTACCTGGCATCTAAAATGGGCTGCGTGGAGACTCCTGGGACGGGCAGGGTGGCATGAGAGGGGCCGGGTCGCATGGGCGGGGCCAGCCAGGCATGGGATTTGGGGGTTCGCTGAACTGGGCAGAATCCTAGCTAGAGGATTGGCCGAAATCCCCATCAGCCCACCCCCCTGGATTTAATTAATTCACACAACCCTTTAAACTGAGTTTTCATCAGCGGGCAAGGGAGCTTAAACAAGCATTACGGCACCCATTCTAATTTCTTAGATGCTTTCATTTCCCAGATATGTTGACCACAACATTTCAGCTAATATCCTCCCAATATATTGTGTCTAAGAAATAGATCCGGGAAGTGAGTTAACCAGTGGTTGATACTACACGAAGGAGGAGGAAGAGGAGGATAGAAAATGCAGGAAGTCTTTGACTTATGACCACAACTGAGCCCAAAATTTCTGTTGTTAAGGGAGACATTTGAGTTTTGCCTCATTTTACGATCTTTCTTGTCCAGGGAATCGCACCAGTGGATAAGTTAGTCACACAGTTATAAATGTGGATCTGGCTTCCCTTGCTGACTTTGCTGGTCAGAAAATTGCAAAAGGGGATCATGTGATCACATGATCATGGAGATGCTGTGAAGGTTGTAATTGTAAAAAAAAAACACTTGTTTCCATGCCGTTATAAATTAGAATGGTCACTAAATGAACAGTTGTAAGTCGAGGATTACTTCAGTTTGCTAGCTGTGTCTCAGTTGCCCTCCAGCTGTCTGCTGTGACCTGGGATATTTGGAGAGTTTCGTTAACCAGCAACAGGAAGGGAGATGCTGGGTGAAGGCTTTGAAATTAACTTGCCAAAACTTTCCTACAATATTATGAGCATTCTTCCCTCATTGTTCAATGACCCGACATCATGTTTGACAACATTAACATAATGGTGCTAAAACAAAAGCTTGCCACTTGGGAGAGGAAAAGACAGATTACTTTCTGACAACCATCAGAAAGAGAGAGAGGGGGGGGGAGAAAGAGAGGGAGGGAGACAGAGAGAGAGAGAGAGAAAAGGAAGAATATATATATATAGAGAGAGAGAGAGAAGGAAGAGAGACAGACAGAGACAGACAGAGACAGAGAGAGAAGGGAGAGAGAGAGAGAGAAGGGAGAGAGACAGATAGAGAAGGGAGAGAGAGAGAAGGGAGAAGACAGACAGAGAAAAGGGAGAAAGAGACAGAGAGAGAAGGAAGAGAGAGAAGAGAAACAGAGAGAGAAGGAAGAGAGATAGACAGAAGGGAGAAAGAGACAGAGAGAGAAGAAAGAGAGACACAGAGAGAAGGAAGAATATATATATAGAGAGAGAGAGAAGGAAGAGAGACAGACAGAGAGAGAAAAGGAAGGGGAGAGTATATAAATACAGTATATATATATATACAGTATATATATACAGTATAAGATAGAGAGAGAGAGAGAAAGAGAAGGAAGAGAGAGAGGGACAGAAAGGGACATAGAGAGAAGGAAGAGAGACAGAAGGAAGAGAGACAGAAGCGAGACAGAGAGAGAAGAAAGAGAGAGACAAAGAGGGGCAGAGAGAGAAGGAAGAGAAACAGACAAAGAAGAGGAGGAAGAGCCTTGGTGGCGTAGCAGACTAAAGTACTGTTAAGTAACACCAGCTGCCTGCAATTACTGCAAATTCAAATCTCACCAGGCTCAAGGTTGACTCAGCCTTCCATCCTTTCGAGGTAGGTAAAATGAGGACCCGGATTGTGGGGGCAATAAGCTGACTTTGTATAAAATATACAAAAGTATGAAGGCTATTGCTTAACGCATTGTAAGCCGCCCTGAGTCCCCGGAGAAGGGCGGCATATAAATCAAACCAATAAATAAATAAATAAATAAATAAATAAATAAATAAATAAATAAATAAATAAATAAATAAATACAGTATAAGAGAGAGAGAGAGAGAGAGAGAGAGAGAGAGAGAGAGGGATAGAGAGACTGACGGAAGAGGGACAGAGAGAGAAGGAAGAGAGACAGACAATGAGGGACAGAGAGAGAAGGAAGAGAGACAGACAAAGAGGGACAGAGAAAAAAGGAAGAAAGAGAGAAGGGAGAGAGAAAGAAGGGAGAGAGACAGAGAAGGAAGAGAGACAGACAGAGATAGAAGGAAGAGAGATAGAGAGAAGGAAGAGAGATAGAGAGAAGGAAGAGAGACAGAGAGAAACTGGAGAAAGAGGAAGAGAGAGAAGAGAGACAGAGAGAGAAGGAAGAGAGATAGAGAGAAGGAAGAGAAAGAGACAGAGAGAAGTAAGAGAGAGAGAGAGAGAAGGAAGAGAGAGAGAGAGTTACTGAATATTCACAAACTTCCACTGCCTGTCTAAGATTTGCATTTTTGACAAGGAGAAGCCTTCCATCAAACGGGAAATCAGATGGACCGAAGAAGAAGGGAGCTTATTTCAAAACATTTATTTCTCTCCAGATGGATTTGCGGGGCAGCTCAGCTTCACTTTGCATGTTCCATAAAGCAAAGCCGAAGGCCTCACGTGTCACAATATGCCGCACACATCAGCTTTTATTGACGACAATAACCGGGCGTCAGCAACACAACTTACATCAAGAAAAAAATAACAAGGAAAAGAGAAATACGCTGCAAACTCACGTTTGCTTTTCAGGTCTCGAGACCTCGCATTCGCTTCCGAGAATGGTGTCTGCTTTCCCCCATGCTGCACGTCAACACAGTGGTTTCATTGGGGGATCTTTCCCCCTAATAATCCCTCCGCCCCCCCAGGGGGGATACCAAGGCCAAGGAACGTTCCGGATCACCCACCCACTCAAAGAACAAAACCACTGTTTTTCTAACGTGACACAAATAGCCTTAAGATTTGCAGGATCACCAAGCTCTCTTCAAAGAGGTAGGTGGAGGGAGAGCTGAGAAAGGACTAGCTGACTCAGCAGCCAACCTGGAAGGAAACTCATTGTACCAGCTGTCCCGTTCACAGCTGTCTCTCACCAGGGCTCTCTCGACTCTTCAGCCGGTCATGGAAAGCCCAAGGAATCGCGGACGGAACTGAGCAAACCCCTGAGCTGTGAACTCGCGAGTGTGTGTTTGTGGATACGGAGCCCTTTCTCTGCCACCGCCGCACACATCCATTCTTTCCCTCCTCCATGGTCTTGGTTGAGAAAACACTTCTTTTCCTCCCCTTTTTTTCCCTTCTGCAAAACTCAATCCCTTCTCTAAAATCGACATCACTTTTCAGAAGGCAGCTGATTTATACCCATGCCCTGCCATCCTTGATGCTGCTTTTCCAAGAACTCTGGCCACTTAAAACCCACCGTCTACTTTTTTTCCGTGGAACAAAAGAGAAGCTTCAGTGCTTTCAGTCCTTTGGTTAGGGTTAAGGAGACAGAGTTGGAAATCAGGTAAGACGGCAAGAGGAGCCCTGTCTTGCTCCAGGCACCCCAAAATAACAAGTCCTCCCCGAAAATACGGACAAACGCTTATTTCACGGTTCAAAAAAAAATAAGACAGGGTCTTATTTTTGGGGAAACATGGTATCTAGCTATCTATCATCTATCCATCCATCCATCCATCCATCCATCCATCCATCCATCCATGTCTATCTGTCTATCATCTATCTATCCATCTGTCTGTCTGTCTGTCTGTCTGCCTGTCCGTCCATCCGTCCATCCATCCATCCGTCCGTCCATCCATCCATCCATCCATCCATCCATCCATCCATCCATCCATGTCTGTCTGTCTATCATCTATCTATCTATCTATCTATCTATCTATCTATCTATCTATCTATCTATCTATCCATCCATCCATCCATCCATCCATCCATCCATCCATCCTTCCATCCATCCATCCATCCATGTCTGTCTGTCTGTCTACCGTCTACCATCTATCTATCTATCTATCTATCTATCTATCTATCTATCTATCTATCTGAGCCGAGGTGGCGCAGTGGTTAGAGTGCAGTACTGCAGCTACTTCAACTGACTGCTAGTTCAGCAGATCAGTGGATCAAATCTCACCGGTTCAAGGTTGACTCAGCCTTCCATCCTTCCGAGGTGGGTAAAATGAGGACCCAGATTGCTGGGGGCAATATGCTATTTAGTATGCTGTCTTTGGTGTAAGCCGCCCAGAGTCCTCGGAGAGTGGGTGGCATAGAAATATGACAAATAAATAAATAAATAAATAAATAAATAAATAAATAAATAAATATCATCTATCTAATCTGTGCTGTTTTTGGAGGTTAGGCTGCTCATTCTTGAACACGCAGAAAGTTCATGGGTTTATAACCACCTAGAATCTTTGGGGGAAATGGGGAATATAAAGGAGCCTTGGTAGTACAGTGGTTTAAGGCGCCCTGTTATTAAGCTGGTTATTAAGACCAGCTGCCTGCAATTACTGCAGGGTTCGAATCTTGCCAAGGCTCAAGGTTGACTCAGCCTTCCATCCTTTCTAAGGTAGGTAAATTGAGGACCCAGTTTGTGGGGGCAATAAGCTGACTTTGTATAAATATACAAAAGGATGAAGGTTATTGCTTAGCACATTGTAAGCCGCCCTGAGTCTTCGGAGAAGGGCAGCATATAAATCAAATGAAAAAAATAAATAAAGAAAGAAGGAAAGATGGACGTTCCAGATGCTAACATAGGCGTACCCCTCAAAAAAACAACAACAACCTGCATTCATCTACACACAAACACAGCCTATGCATTGTTCACAAGAAGATCTGGTGGGAACCGAGCTTACCTGAAGGTCATCTGGAAAACCTGGCCTTGGTTGACGTGTTGGGTCCTGTTGTTGTAACCATGAAGCATCTCCCCAAAGAGAGTGTCGTTGAAGTTCACATCTGGCTTGAGACACTTGGGGCCCTCACAGATGTCCGATAACAGGAGGCAGGACTTGCCGTCTGGAGCCAACTTGTACTCCTCGACGCAACTGAAGACCAAACACAGAGAAAAGTCCTCAGCATCGGTCCAACAACACAACGGAACAGGTCAAGTCCAGCTCAATCATATTGTAGCCATCTCACAACTGGAGTTCCTCCAGATGAGATGGAATGTTAACTCCTAGAATGTCAAAAGTTGGAATGAGGTATTCCAAAGGCAAAATTCTTTGCACATTTCTCCTCTTTGAGAAGGTAACGTCGATGAAATAATACAAGGGGTGGCGGGTTGGTTAAGAGTGCAGCATTACAAGCTAATTCTGCCAGGAGTTCGATCCTGAATGGCTCAAGGTTGACTCAGCCTTCTGTCCTTCCAAGGTCGGTAAAATGAGGATCTACATTGTTGGAGACAATCGCTCCAAACTCGATTGCAGAAAATATGACTTCGGCAACAGAGTGGTCAATGCCTGGAATGCTCCACCTGACTCTGTGGTTTCATCCCCAAACCCCCAAAATTTTAACCTAAAACTGTCTACTGTTGACCTCACTCCAAGGTCTGTAAGGGGCGTGCATAAGAGCACCAGCGTGCCTACCGTCCCTGTCCTAACGTTCCCTTTAATTGTATTCATTTTATGTATTTAATTCATGTTTATATTTATATATATTATCAAATACGTACTCGACGAAATAAATAAATTAAATAAATAAATAAAATAAATAGGGTGACTCTGTAAAATGGTAAGAGAGTGCTGTAAAGCACTGTGAAGCGGTATATAAGACTAGGTGAAACTGATAGAAATAAGTGTGCCTCTTAGAGATGATGCTTCAAGGAAGAATGCAGCTGCAAGACAGCTCACATTCAGAGGGACTAATTCATAAACATCTTCTTTGAAATGGATTGGATGATGGAGGGGGGGGGGATCAGCAATGGGAAGTACCTGGGAGGGTGAAAGTTATACCTAGAGATTTGGTGCACAAACTTCAGTTCTGGCTTTGCTTTACTGTAATCCATTGACCTTTAGTAAACTATACCTTTATCACAGGGGTGAAATCCAAATATTTTCCCCTACCGGTTCTGTGGGCGTGGCTTGGTGGGCGTGGCAGGGGAAGGATACTGCAAAATCTCCATTCCCTTCCCTCCTGGAGGAAGGATATTACAAAATCTCCATTCCTACTCCACCCTGGGGTCACCAGAGGTGGTATTTGCCGGTTCTCCAAACTGCTCAAAATTTCCACTACCGGTTCGCCAGAACCTGTTAGAGCCTGCTGGATTTCACCCTTGCTTTATCAACACATGGAGTCAAGGATGGTTCTTATTTAAAGGTACAAATTGAGGTGGGGCTGACATGCTCACGGTAGGTAACCAAATGCCAACAGGACAGATCAGAGAGAATGTACTGCTTGCTTAGATGTTCTCAATTTCCACCTCCCCCCTTCATCTACTGTACTTTCATGCCACTGGTTATATGTTAATTAAGTAAATATTAATCAACTGGCTAATTAAGTCATTCAGTTGCCTTTTTCCCCCCTCAGCAGAAAAATAAATTAAAACAAGACCTAGATCTAGGGTGCAAAATGTCCCTCTGGCAATCCAGGTAGAATTAGAAATACTCTGATGTTTTGAAAAAATAGGGCTCTTCCCAATGCATTTTCCTCCTCTTTACCTCCCTGTTTTTCCTCCTCTGAGCTGTAAAACAATTCACACAAAACCAGGAAGTGGTGAACCCGACACTCCAGGGAACCGTGAAGGGCTGCAACACAACAAAATTGCTGCCACCTGCGCACCTGGCGGTGTCAGGATTTGACAGATGTTTCATGGCGTCGCTTTTAAGGAAGTGCTTCTCCGGTGCAGAAAAGTACCCTTCGCATCTTGCTGAAGGTCAAAAATGAAGCGGAGGCGCCAGATTTTTTTTGCCGCGAACTGAAACAGCAAATAAACTAGAGGAGGAGGAAATGCAGGGAAAGGAAGTATGTCGACACAGGTGTGTCCAAGACAACAGTGTTGAACGAAATACAAGAGCTTTGAAGAGGAGAAATATTCCTTATTAGTGAATGGGTGAGCAGGGTGCACATTGGGTGAAGAATGTGGAAGCCTTCCATAAGGCTTCCTATACCCATGTTTAAAAAATACAGCGTATAGACTAGCTTCCTGAGACATATTCCTTCCCCTGCCTGCATTAACAGAGGGATAGAATCAAGATCACATGAAGTGTTGGGAGCCTTGGTAGTACAGTGGTCTAAAGCACCCTGTTATTAAGACCAGCTGTCTGCAATTACTGCTGGTTCGAATCTCTCCAAGGCTCAAGGTTGACTCAGCCTTCCATCCTTTCTAAGGTAGGTAAATTGAGGAGCCAGTTTGTGGGGGCAATAAGCTGACTTTGTATAAATATACAAAAGGATGAAGGCTATTGCTTAGCACATTGTAAGCCGCCCTGAGTCTCTGGAGAAGGGCGGCATATAAATCATTTTTTTAAAAAAAAGTGTTAATACCACTTTATAATGCCTTGGTAAGGCCACACTTGGAATCCTGCATCCAGTTTTCATCGCCACAATGTAAAAAAAGAGGTTGAGACTCTAGAAAGAGTGCAGAGAAGAGCAACAAAGAGGGGACTGGGGCTAAAACATATGAAGAACGGTTGCAGGAACTGGGCATGGCTAGTCTAGTAAAGAGAAAAGAAGGACCAGGGGAGACTGATAGCAGTCTTCCAATATTTGAGGGGCTGCTACAGAGAGGAAGTGGTCAAGCTATTTCCCAAGGCACCTGAAGGCCAGGCATTTAAGGAGGAGATGAATAATAAGAAATAGTAATAAAGTGAAAGATCAATGATGAGAGAGAGAGAGAGAGGGAGGGAGGGAGGGAGGGAGGGAGGAGGGAAGGAAGGAAGGAAGGAAGGAAGGAAGGAAAAGAAGAAGGTGGGTGGCTGGGTGGGAGGAAGGGAGGGAGGGAGGGAGAGAGAGGGAGGAAGGAAGGAAGGAAGGAAGGAAGGAAGGAAGGAAGGAAGGAAGAAGGCAGGTGGGAGGGAGGGAGGGAGAGAGAGGAAGGAAGGAAGGGAGGAAGGAAGGAAGGAAGGAAGGAAGGGAGGGAGGGAGGAAGGGAGGGAGGGAGAGAGAGGAAGGAAGGAAGGAAGGAAGGAAGGAAGGAAGGAAGGAAGGAAGGAAGGAAGGAAGGAAGGAAGGTGGAAGGGAGGGAGGGAGAGAGGGAGAGAGGGAGATCTGTCTTGCAAAAATATTTAACCAGGGGAGGTTAAGTGGGAGGTTGTCATGTTTTCTTCGAGAAAATCTTTAATACATTAATGGAGGAATAGAATCAAGATCATGTGAAGTGTTACTACCACTTTATAATGCCTTGGTGAGACCACATCTGGAATACTCCATCCAGTTTTAGTCACTGTGATACAAAAAAGGTGTGGAGACTCTAGAAAGAGTGCAGAGAAGAGCAACCAAGATGATTAGGGGACTGGAGGCTAAAACATATGAAGGATGGTGGCAGGAATTGGGTATGTCTAGCCCAGGAGCAACCCATGGCTCTGGAGCCGAATGTGGCTCTTTCATCCCTCTGCTGCGGCTTCCTGTTGTTGTCCGGCTCCACAATTGATAGGACTTTCGGTTAGGACAGGTAGAGGAAAAAGGATGCCGTGCTAGGAGGAGACTCTATGGTGGGGGAACTGGACTTCCGGTCAGCAGAGGAAAAAGGACACTGCTCTAGGAGGAGGCTCTATGATGGGGGAACTGGACTTCTGGTTGGCTCCAGAATTGAACGGGGGCTTCCGGTTAGGACCTTTGTGGCTCTTTGAGTGTTTAAGGTTGCCGACCCCTGGGCTAGTCTGATGAAAAGAAGGACTAGGGGGGACATGTTTAGAACATTAACCTTTCTTCCTTACCCACAGAACATGTGGATGGTGCTGGAGGTTGGGTCCCACAGGAGAGGGAGAGTTTGCTGAAGGCACAGCTGCTCGCAACCACCATTGAAGCCATCTGAGCAATCAATCCCCTTCGAGTAGTCGTAGCAGCCGGTCCCATCTTTCATGGGTCTCAGGTCCTCGGGGCACTGCAGGAAGAAGGGAAGGAAAGGAGAATACAGGTGAGACGGGAGACTGTCAGCTGTTGTGGGATTTCAGCTGTTGTGGGATGTCAGCTGTTGTGGGAAGGATGCAAAATACTGGCCAGGGATCAAGGATTGTTGGTGGACCTGCAAGAAAATCCAGAACACAACAATGATGTTCGTCCTCCGAGACCCCTTTTTTTTGTGGAGTGTCCTTGGTTTAGTACCAATAAGGGAGAATATTTCTAGTTTAGGATTGAAACGGAGGAGGAATCCTTGGTGTTCTCTGAGCTTGGTTGTTTTCTTGTACAAAGTTTGAGTAATGAAATGTCTGCAAGAAAACAACCAAGCTCGGATAGGATAGGATAGGATAGGATAGGATAGGATAGGATAGGATAGGAATAGGAATAGGAATAGGAATAGGAATGGAATGGAATGGAATGGAATGGAATGGAATGGAATAGAATAGAATAAAGAGAATAGAATAGAATAGAATAGAATAGAATGTGGAGTGGAGTGGAGTGGAGTGGAATGGAATGGAATGGAATGGAATAGAATAGAATAGAATAGAAAATAGAATAGAATAGAATAGAATAGAATAGAATAGAATAGAATAGAATAGAATAGAATAGAATAGAATAGAATAGAATTCCTTATTGGCCAAGTGTGATTGGACACACAAGGAATTTGTCTTCGGTGCACAAGCTCTCAGTGTACCTAAAAAATACATTCATCAAGAATCATAAGATACAACAGTGATAATCATAGGATACTAAACAAGCAATCAAATCATACTAGGAAACGAAATAAAACAATATAAATTGTAAAAATGCAAGCAACAAGATTATACTCATAAGTAGAAAAGGAGATAGGTAATAGGACAGATGAGAAAAATAATAACAAATACAGTCTTAGTAAATAGTTTGACAGTGTTGAGGGAATTATTTGTTTAGCAGAGTGATGGCGTCCAGGAAAAAACTGTCCTTGTGTCTAGTTGTTCTGGTGTGCAGTGCTCTATAGTGTCGTTTTGAGGGTAGGAGTTGAAACAATTTATGTCCAGGATGTGAGGGGTCTGTAGATATTTTCACAGCCCTCTTTTTGACTCGTGCAGTATACAGGTCCTCCATGGAAGGCAGGTTGGTAGCAATTGTTTTTTTTTTTTTCTGTAGTTCTAATTATCCATTGAAGTCTGTGTCTGTCTTGTTGGGTTGCAGAGCCAAACCAGACAGTTATAGAGGTGCTGATGACAGACTCAATCATTCCTCTGTAGAACTGTATCAGTAGCTCCTTGGGGCAGCCACATCAAGGACTCCCATTCCTTGATTTGTCCTAATTTTGGTTGAGGAACCCTCTTTGATCCAATGCATGTGCTTTCCACACTTTTACAGAACTCCTCAGCACAACAGAAAGCACGGCAGTCACCCCTGCCCCAATCGAAGACCTCCAAACATTGCAGTGTGTTGCAGATGCTGTCTATCAAATAACCCTGAGCAAGACTTCTACAGTAGCCTTTAACTTGGCAAAGGACAATTCCTTGTTCCGCATCAAAACTGAAATGGAAACCGACTCTTTTTGCAAAATATGGATAAGGTTATCTGCAAATAACAGAATGGCAGAGTTGGGAGGGACCTTGGAGGTCTTCCAATCCAACCCTCTGCTCAAGCAGGAAACCCTAAATCACGCCAGACAAATGGTTGTCCCATCTCTTCTTCAAACCCTCCAGTGATGGAGCCACCCACAATTTCTGAAGGCATGTCGTTCCACTGATTAATTGATCTGGGATTTATAGGATAACACAATAACAGAATTGGAAGGGGCCTTGGAGATCTTCTGGTCCAACCCCCAGCTCAAGAAGGGAGCGTGTGTGTGTGTGTGTGTGTGTGTGTGTGTGTCAAAGTTCAATGCCCCCCTGCCCCACCACGCCACACATGCGTATGTGACACACATACACACACCCCCGAGCTCTTCTTGCTTTTGTCATGCAACCGCAAAAAGTTACTGGTGGGGCCGGTAGGCCTGTTTTTCACCCTCTCCAGGCTCCAGAGGCTTTCTTGTAGCCTGGGGAGGGTGAAAACGGCTTCCCCCACCCCCCGCCCCCAAGGCCCTCTGGAGGCTGGAAACGGCCCATTTCCCAACTTCTGGTGGGCCCGGAAGGCCCATTTTGTGCCCTCCCCAGGTTCCAGAGGCTTTCTTGGAACCTGGAGAGGGTGAAAATGGCCTCCCTCCCCGAGGCCCTCCAAAGGCTGGAAACGGCCCATTTCCTGACTTCCGGTGGGCCCAGAAGGCCTGAAAATCAGCGAGCTGGCATGTACATGCGCACTGGAACTGAGCAATGCTCGCATCCCCACAGATATGGCTCGACGTGCCACCTGTGGCACGCGTGCCATAGGTTCACCATCACGGCCCTATACCATTTCATTGTCCACTCTCTTCTTAAAAACATCCAGTATTGGAGCATTCACAACTTCTGAGGGCAAGTTGTTCCACTGATTATTTGTTCTCACTGTCAGGAAGCTTCTCCTTAGTTCTAGGTTGCTTCTCTTCTTGATTACTTTCCACCTGTTGCTTCTTGTCCTTCCCTCAAGGGCTTTGGAGAATAGGTTGATACCTCTTCTTCTTTGTGGTGGCCCCTCAAGTATTGGAAGACTGCTATCATGTCTCCCTTAGTCCTTCTTTTCACTAGACTTGACCTACCCAGTTACTGTTCTTTGTATATTTTATCCTTCATCATCTTTGTTGCTCTTCTCTGCACTCTTTCCAGAGCCTCAACATCTTTTTAATAAGGTAGCACAATCCCACAATGTAAAAATGGTGCGGCCGCCGCCATGTACATTGCGACAGACACCCGAGGTTTTGGGATTTCGAATAGAGCTGTTCTCATTTTCTAACCAGGGAGCCCGGCCTCCCTTTGAAGAGCCCTTAATGCATTTATTCCAGCCGAAAAATCGGACGGCGGTTTTTAATTTTAGTTTCCCAGCAAGCATTTTCCGATACCGAGCGGTTAAAGTGGACATTAATCAATGCCCTCCCTTATTAAGCAGAACTCTTATGTTCCCCTCCAAGGCCTCCTATTATTTACTTCTCTGAAACCTGTACAAAGAGGAAGGGGTGGAGGGGAATGGAAAGCCCTTGTCACCTCATGGTTAGATTATTGCAACGCGCTCTACATGGGGCTACCCTTGAAAAGTGTTCAGAGACTACAGTTGGTCCAGAACGCAGCCGCGAGAGCTGTCGTGGGTGCACCTAGATACATCCACATTACACCAATTCTCCTCAAGATGCACTGGCTCCCTATTGGTCTCTGGGCACAATTCAAGGTGTTGGTTATTACCTTTAAAGTCCTACATGGCTCAGGGCCAGGTTATCTTCGAGACCGCCTTCTACTGCATAGCTCCCAGTGACTGGTAAGATCCCACAGAGTTGGTCTCCTCTGGGTCCCGTCAGCTAAACAATGCCGGCTGGCGGGCCCATGGGGGAAGGCCTTCTCTGTGGCTGCCCCAGCTCTCTGGAACCAGTTACCTCCTGAGGTCCAGACCATCCCCACCCTATTGGCCTTCTGAAAAGTGGTGAAGACCTGGCTTTTCCGGCAGGCCTGGGGCCGTTGATCTCGCTCTTGTGATCTGGCGAGATCCGGCCATGAATGGTGTGAATGGGTTTTAATATTTTAATTTTTAAATGTTTTTATAATGGTTTTTTTAAATGCATTGTAAGCCGCCCTGAGTCTCCGGAGAAAGGCGGCATATAAATTGAACTAATAATAATAATAATAAAAAAAGGGGGGGAACCTACCATCTTACCATCTTTGGATGGTAAGAAGAAGGCAGGGGTCTTATTCGCTTACCTTCGCTACCGGTTTGCAAATGTACGCGCGCACACGCCACCTCCGAGCATGGGCAGGACCTTCTCCACATTCGCAGAGCGTCAAAAACGGGACGTGAGGATGTCCAGGAGGGTGGGCGGTGTAGTGAACTAGGCTTACTAAGTCATTACAAGACACAATTAGTCCCAAATAAACCTATTTTATTGTAACAGCTGAGAATTACGTTCATTCCCAGCTAAGTCCCAATTAGTTGCCAAAAACAAGTCCTTCGGAAGAAGTCCTTCGGGATAATCACCAACCTTGATCTTCTTTGACACCCTGCCAAAGGCCTTACTTGGCAAAGCCCCACGAAGTTCAGAAACAAAGAAGAGATGCCGACTGGAAACAGAGTTAGCAATGTTGCTTTCCTGCAAAAAGGCCCAAGTGCCTTTGTTTCTCTTTTAAGCCTTATGGGAGGGGCCATCATCTCCTGGCCTTACTCCCGAGTTGTCTCTTTTGCTTTAGCTGCTCTTGCCTTCTGGCAGCTCTGCGCATGCGCGCAGTAGGAACAGGCTCCTCCTGTTCCTCTGGCTCTCTGCTGTCTGACTCTGGAGGCTCCGGAGTCTGCTCATCACTCCCAGATGGCCCTGGCCCCATCTCTGCCTCTGACGCAGAGCCCTCACCCAGGCCTTCCCCAGACTCTAGGACTGGCCCATGTTCCTCCCCAGCCTCCTCACTGTCCGACTCCGCTGCCAGCTCCTCAGGCTGCCATCGGACCACAACAGGTGGAGCCTCCCGCAGCCACAGCTACCAATTCGCCCAAGCTGGATAGATCTGGCTGCATCCCATCACCGGAAGAAGGTAATAAATGGGGTTGAACAACGGTTCCAGCAAGTGCTTGATGGGATTCCTGAATAGGAGCAAAAATCCCAGCTAGCCCAGAGCTGCAAGAAGTCAAGTTACAAATGACCTCTTCCAAGCAAAAACCAAGCTGGAAGATAAACGCATTTTAAATAATAACAACAATAATAATTTGCAAGCACATTTACATATTTGCAGCCTCTGACCACCGGATATTTGACTGTCCTTGTCTTCCAGAGTGCAAACCCCAAGGTTTTGCTTTAAAAAAAAAATGTTTGCACAGTACACATGAACTAAAGTCGCTGGGAGGCAGGCAGCATCTAAATGTAATTTATTGTTATTATTCTCCGTACTTCTGCCAACAACTCATTGGAAATCCCAACCTGGTCCTCTGCCTTCTGAACCAGAATTGAGACATCCAAAGACCAGCCAACCCCATCGTAAATCTCAACCGAATCTGGCCCTACAAATTTCCTGGCATGATTTCAAGGCTTGCAATGATGTATTTATGGGTTAAATAAACTTGGATCATTGTGATTAACTTAATATCTGCAGAACTGTTTCAAAATGGGGCAGTCTCTTAATTGCAAGTTGTTAATCTTGTGGCTCAAAAGAGGCAGGATGCCAAGAGAGAGGGGAGGAAAAAGTTTGAAGAAACTGTGACCTCAGCTAGTATATGGGTTAGAAATGGCTGGGGAGCATATCAAGGGATTTTTCTTCTAGAATCATGAACATGACTCCAATGACTTTGCATTAATAGAATAATAGAGTTGGAAAGGATCTTGGAGGTCTTCTAGTCCAAACCTCTATACCATTTCTGACAAATGGTTGTGCAGTCTCTTCTTAAAAAACTTCCAATGATGGAGCACCTATAAATCCTGAAGGCAAGCTGTTCCTTTCATCCATCCATCCATCCATCCATCCATCCTTCTGTTGTGGCCTCTCAGCCACCAGCCCCTCAGCAGCCGAATCAGAGGAGAAGGAGATGTGGGCAGCATCAAGGCAACCTGAGAGCTCTGAGGGGGAAGAGGGAGTGGAGCTGGCAGAGAGAGAGAGAGTCAGAGAGACAGAGACAGAGACAGAGAGAGACAGAGACAGAAAGACAGAGAGAGAGAGAGACAGATACAGACATAATCACACACAGAGAGAAAGACAGAGAGAGAGACACAGACAGAGAGACACAGATACAGAAACAGAGAGAGAGAGAGGGAGGGAGGGAGAGAGAAAGAGAGAAACAAAGGGAAAGAGAGAGAGAGAGAGAAGTGGAGCCTGGGATGTCCATCAAATGGAGTCAACAGCCCGCAGGTCTGGAAGTGGCTGATGATGAGGAGGAGGAACAGCTAGATCCAGTGCCTGATGCACAGAAGGCAGAGGAGAGGAGAACAGTGGAAATCTATGGGCTGATTCTTGGGAATGAAGAGCCACCGCTGCTAGCGAAGCCCCACCCTAGCTCTGGGGATAAAAGGCAGGGGAAAGAGATGAATATGTGTGGCAGACAATTATTCATCTCCCTGCTGGACAGACTTGTTAGCCTGCTCTGTGTGTGTGTGTGTGTGTGTGTGTGTGTGTGTGAAAGAGAGAGAGAGAGGGAGAGAGAAACTTTTTGCTGGGGCTGCTGGCACTCCTAATAAAAGAATCATTGATTTAACTACAGAGAGTTTGTCGTGTTTGGAAGCTGGGACAGAACACCTTCCATCCATCCATCCATCCATCCATCCATCCATCCATCCATCCATATAGTGGTGGGTTTCATAAATTTTTACTACTGGTTCTGTGGGTGTGGCTTGGTGGGCGTGACATTGCTTGGTGGGCGTGGCTTCGTGGGTGTGGCAGGGGAAGGATACTGCAAAATCTCCATTCCCTCCCTACTCCAGGGAGAAGGATATTGCAAAAACTCCATTCCCACCCCACTCTGTGGCCAGCCAGAGGTGGTATTTGCCGGTTCTCCGAACTGCTCAAAATTTCCACTACCGGTTTTCCAGAACTGGTCAGAACCTGCTGAAACCCACCTCTCCATCCATCCATCCATCCATCCATCCATCCATCCATCCATATCAGATGGCGTAGGACCTGGTAGCATCATTGTTGAGGGTAAAACTGCCCTCTGCGAAGTAGTGCAACGGACCAGATAGCGAATAGATGCGTTGCTTAGCAAAACGCACAGATAGTCACAGACTTTGGACGTTTAAAGAAAAATAAACAGTCTTTACTTGTAGTATAAAACAAACTTGGCTTCTCAAAACAACTTCCTCAAACAATCACGGTTTAACACAAAACATAGTTTGCTTACAATTCCAGTTCTCTTCAAACACAGACACAGTTCCTTCAAGCAGTTCAACCTTCAAGAGCAGGAGCAGGAGCAGGAGTGAGAGCAGAAGTGAACGAACTTCCTGCCTTCCTTATATGTCTGCTTAGCACAGCCAATTAGTCATCTTTGTTGCAGTTAAAGTTGCAGAACATAGTTTTCTATATATTATCTACCCAACCGTAGGATAACCATCCAACAATCATACTATCCATACTTGGTCTTCTTCAGTTTTAAGTGTCCTTACTTGGGAAGATATTGGCAACCCTACCAATGATCTCTAGGACTTCGTCGGTTGCCCCTACGCGTTTCTCCTTCAGGGCTGGTGGAAAGCTAACCCGTTAACACCCATTTCCCGAGGCTGCCGATAGAATCCGATCGTTTGTACGCTAGGATTGATCAGCCTTGCCTCGAACGGCCGAGAAGCAATAATTACTGTGAGTTTTAATCAATCCCGCAGCAATTCAGCGGCAGTTCAATTTGCGATCTGCCTCTCTAGTGACACCAGACTAGGAGAGGACTAGAAATTATTAGAAAATCAATATTCTACTCAGACAATAATTCTTCCAGGATAATCGCAGGCGAAGCGTTCTCCATCAAGGCAGCCCTGCAGGAAACGTTCTCTGGTTGACTTGTTGGTTGGTCGGCTTGTTGGTATCCAGGTAGGATAAGTCAGTTTTGGGTCATTTATTTCTGCAAACTATCGAACTGAGGTGAGGAAGATGGGAGGTAAAAGCCGGCAGGCTGTGAAAACACCGAGAAAAGTCATTCTCGGATCTTTGCAAACGATGCAGAAAGCATCTCGGTGAGGTCCATTGGAGCTTCTCTAATATGTTCCTGCAACGCATCCATCAGAAGGTCTGAGGCTCATTTGGCTATGCTCAAAAATGTTGCAAATGGACTCCAAATGAGGGCCTTTGAAACCAAGATCAAAGGAACAAAATGCAAAAACCGACAAGCCCATTCGCTCAGAAACACAAACATCCCCATTGTTCTCGGTTGTTTTTCTTCCCCACACAAAAACAAAAATAATTCCCAATAATGGCGAGAACATCGGATGCATTTCCTACTTTCCGAAGACAACGAACGCTTGATTATAGGTGCTGTTTCCAAACATTTCAGGGCAATAAGTGAAAGAAATTGCTTAAAAGGTTTTTTTTCCCCCCTTCTTCTCTCTCCATCTTTTTTTTTTTCTTCTTCTATTAAGCTTGGCTCTTTTTCTTATTAATCCAGAAAAAAAAGAGAAAACTTTGGAGCAGAGCAGAGCAGAGCAGAATTAGAGTAGAGTAGAATAGAATAGAATATAGAATAGAGTGGAGTGGAGTGGAGTAGAGTAGAGTAGAGTAGAGTAGAATATAGAATAGAGTGGAGTGGAGTGGAGTGGAGTGGAGTAGAGTAGAGTAGAATAGAATAGAATATAGAATAGAGTGGAGTGGAGTGGAGTGGAGTGGAGTGGAGTGGAGTGGAGTGGAGTGGAGTAGAGTAGAGTAGAGTAGAGTAGAGTAGAGTAGAGTAGAATAGAATAGAATAGAATAGAATAGAATAGAATAGAATAGAATAGAATAGAATAGAATAGAACGGGAAAGGACCTTGGAGGTCTTCTAGTCCAGCCCCCTGCTCAAGCAGGAGAACCTATACAATCTCACCCACCTGGTGATGATGTTGGCTATTCCACTCAACAGTATAGCTTGATCCCCTCCTCTCTGTGGCAGCCCCTCAAATATTGGAAGACTGCTATCCTGTCTCCCCTGGTCCTTCTCTTCACTAGACTAGACATGCCTAGTTCCTGCAACCATTCTTCTTATGTTTTAGCCTCCAGTCCCCTTAATCATCCTGATTGCTCTCCTCTGCGCTTTTTCTAGAGTCTCAACATCTTTTTTTTATAGTGTGGTGACCAAAACTGGATGCAGTATTCTAGGAGTGGTCTTGGCACGTGATGGTTTCAGCACTCCAGAAACACCTGGAAATTAGAAAGCGAATGACAATGCGGGCAAAACCCTAGTAACCTCTTGCAGAAATTATGAAAACGACAAAGGGAAATCTGATTGTCAAAAGAAGAGAACAATGGCATCCATCTCCATCCAAGCCCAGACAATCTGCTTCAAAGCTCCTGAAATCCCGTTAAAATCCTCTCTTTGGTACCGTTTGATGTCGAGCCGTAACATCTGCTACTTCTACAAATTAGCTCCATTGTCTATAAAACACCTTCCCTCGATGAACACGGACCAGCAGGGTAGCAGCTGAGTTTCAGGAACTGGCAGGCAGATTCCTAACAGGCGCCACAAGCTGAGTAGTAACGCTTGGGTAGATCCATCAAGAAGGATAGCAACTAGGCAATTGAGCCTGCTGACCGAAAAAAATCTGCATTTTTCCAAGCATTTGTCTTTCAGTCGCCTTCCTCGGTGGAGCTGCTGTGATTATCTGAGTCTGTTCCAAGCTTTAAAAGTCAGCGAAATCCTGAGGAGCACATGCAACAGTAACAGACTTTGAAGGGACACTGGAGGTCATCTAGTCCAACCCCCTGCTCACGCAGGAGACCTATACTAAGGATTCGAACCGCCGAACTGCCGACCTGATCGACAAGCTCAGTGTCTTAGCCACTGGGCCACCTAGCCGGGCTGAAACAGGGAATCCTCGACTTACGATTGTAATTGAGCTGCCCCAATTTTTTTGTGGCTAAGTGTTTTGGCCCAGCTCCCCAAACACGACAAACCGTCTGAACTCAAAAGTTTCCTTTAATTAGGAATGCCAGCAGCCTTGGCAAATAGTTTCTCTCGCAGGCTAACAAGTCTGTCCGTCTGGAAGATGAATAGTTGTCTGCCACATCTCTTCCTCTCCGCCCCCTTCCTTTTAACCCCAGAGCTAGCGTGGGTCTTCGCTAGCAGTGGTGGTTCTTCCTTCCCAAGGACCGGCCCATAGATTTCCAATGCTCTCCTCTCCTCTGCCTTCTGTGCATCAGGCACTGGATCCAGCTGTTCCTCCTCCTCTTCATTAGTCACCTCCAGACCTGGGGGCTGTTGATTTTCCATCTGAGAGCCGACGGATGGCCCAGGCTCCACCTTTCTCTCTCTCTCTCTGCTGGCTCCATTACCTCTTCCCCCTTGGAGCTCCCATGTTGCCTTGATGTTAACCCTGACTCCCACGCCTCCCCCTCCTCCTCTTATTCAGGTGCTGGAGGGGCTGGCGGCCGACAGGCCACAACGCTAAGTCAGACATCGGTGAAGCTGTTCCACTGTCCTCACTGTTAGAAAGTTTCTCCTTAATTCCAGGTTGCTGTGACAGAGATCAGAGCTGAAGTGCAGAGAGGAGGAAAGGAAGGAAGGAAGGAAGGAAGGAAGGAAGGAAGGAAGGAAGGAAGGAAGGAAGGTGGGAAGGAAAAGAGGAGGAGGAAGAGAGAAGGAAGGAGATGGAGAAAGTAGGAAGGTGGGAGGGAGGGAGGGAGGAAGAAAAGAGGAAAGAAGGAAGGAAGGAAAGTGGGAAGGAAAAGAGGAGGAGGAAGAGGGAAGGAAGGAGATGGAGAAGGTAGGAAGGTGGGAGGGAGGGAGGAAGAAAAGAGGAAAGAAGGAAGGAAGGAAAGTGGGAAGGAAAAGAGGAGGAGGAAGAGGGAAGGAAGAAATGGAGAAGGTAGGAAGGTGGGAGGAAGGGAGGAAGTGAGGAAGGAAGAAAAGAGGAAGGAAGGAAAGTAGAAAGGAAAAGAGGAGGAGGAGGAGGAGGAGGAGGAAGAATAGAATAGAATAGAATAGAATAGAATAGAATAGAATAGAATAGAATAGAATAGAATAGAATAGAATAACAGAGTTGGAAGGGACCTTGGAGGTCTTCTAGTCCAACCCTCCAACCAATTTCAGAGAAATGGTTATCCAACCCTCTTCTTAAAAACTTCCAGTGTTGGAGCATTCACAACTTCTGGAGGCAAGTTGTTCTACTGGTTAATTGTTCTAACTGTCAGGAAGTTTCTCCTTAGTTCTAAGTTGCTTCTCTCCTTGATGAGTTTCCATCCGTAGTTTCTTGTCCTGCCTTCAGGGGCTTTGGAAGATAAGTTGACCCCCTCTTCTTTGGGGCAGCCCCTCAAATACTGGAATACTGTATCATGTCCCCCTTAGTCCTTCTGTTCATTAAACTAGACATACCCAATTCCTGCAACTGTTCTTTATGTGTTTTAGTCTCCAGGCCTTGAATCATCTTAGCTGCCCTTCTTTGCACTTTTCCCAAAGTCTCAACATCTTTTTTGCAATGTGGTGACCAAAACTGGATGCAGTGTTTCAGATGCGATCTGAAACGCACTTTTTCCCCGGGTTCACAGCTTTCCTGGGTTCCTAAATCTCTCTCTCTTTTTTTTAATAAAGTTTTTTTTATTATTTTTTAAGACAAACAAACATTTAGTACATCCAGGAGCTTGAGTGGCGTAGGAGGCTAATGCCTCCTACTAAGGCACCATTTAACATCCAGCTGCCTGCAATTACTGCGAGTTCAATTCTCCCCAGGCTCAAAGTCGACTCAGCCTTCCATCCTTTCTAAGGTGGGTAAAATGAGGACCCGGTTTGTGGGGGCAATAAGCTGACTTTGTGTAAAATATACAAAAGTATGAAGGCTATTGCTTAATGCATTGTAAGCCGCCCTGAGACTCCGGAGAAGGGCGGCATATAAAAATAATAAATAAAATAAATAAATAAATAAATAAATCATTCATTTCTTCCATGTGACATTTTGGTGTCATCTTCAAACATTTCTTCTCTTCTCTATGTCTTCTGTCTTCAATCTCGCCAAGTCCATTACAAATGTTTTCCATTAGTCTAATATTCTAATTACAACTAAATCTCTTTTGAATGCAAGGAATTTCTCTCAATATGCTTTGGATTCCTTTCAAACTTAGAATTAGTGGGACAGCTCGCCTTCTGAAGTTGTGGTTGCTCCGTTACTGGAGGTTTTTTTTAAGAAGAGACTGGACAACCACTTGTCTGAAATACAATAGGGTCTCCTGTTTGAGCATGGGTTGGACTAGAAGACTTCCAAGGTCCCTTCCAACTCTGTAATTCTGTTAATACTGATCTGGCTCCCAGAAATTAGCCTGCATAGAGCAATCTCAACCACAGGTCGCCGGTACCGATTCGCCGGAACCGGATGAATACAATCACTGGCCACAACTCTACTCCGTTCTAAATATTTCTTTAGCATTGGAGACGCCGTACGCCGACGAGAGGGCATGCATGCAAACCAAGGGCCAAAGTAACATTTCCAGTAAAAAATACCTGGGGAATAGTTTTATCTGGTCCCCTGTGCTCTCATTATCAGCTTTTACACTGAAACATTTTCCTGTTTTCCAAAACAAGAAAAATAGAGAGCACATTCACCGTGGTAAGCAGCATAAACTTTCTCCTCCAGCACCCCTCCTTCTTATTCCCCTGCCTTTCCTTCCTCCTTTCCTCTCCCTTTACAAGAACCATCCATTATTATTATTCCTTGCACAGACGTTCAAATGCGTTTCTCTTCTAAGCTTAAATATCCCGACTTTTTCTAAACAACTCCCAGTGCTAACTACTATGCGGAGAACAGGAACGATTCCACAGAAGAACGAATTCTCTCCGGCTGTAATTAAACATTTCAGTTGCTGTTGCATATAGACAAACATTTCTTTTTTTTTTTTATTATTTATGCACAAAGACCAATCCTGCTAGGTCAAATAAATACAGGTAGTTATTTATTGCGACTTAGGACCGCAATCGAGCCCAAAAATCTCCCTTGCTAAGGGAGACTGTTGTTCAGGGACTTGTGCTCCGTTTTCCCAACTTTTCTTGCCACAGTGCTCATTGCAGTTGTTAAGTTAGGAAACACCGTCATTAAATGAATCTGGCTTCCCCATTGACTTGGCTTGTCAAAAGGTCGCAAATGAGGGTCGCGTGACACCCCCCCCCCCCAGAACGCTGCAACCGTCATAAATGCGAGTCAGTGGCCTGGAGTCCAAATTTTGATCAACCGAGCATGGGGATGCTCCAACCGTCATGTGAAAAAACAGCCATAAGTGGCTTTTTTCCCCCACCAATGGCGTTGTATTTTCAAACAGTCCCTAAATGAACCATTGTAAGTTGAGGACAACTTGTATGTAAGCAAATGAACAAACAATTGGGTTTCCACGATAGGTATCCAGGGTCAGAGCTGCACCTGCTTTATGATTTGACAATGGTCCTTCTTTCCGCTTCCAAATGAGGCCCTTTAGAAGAGCAATTTCTACTCTCAAAATGTTTAGCCATTCACAATGGTCTTTCCCTCCTCAGATCTTTTCCAGCCAAGTTCTACATATTAAGGTAAAGGTTCCCCTCGTACATATGTGTTAGTCGTTCCCGACTCTAGGGGGTGGTGCTCATCTCTGTTTCAAAGCCGAAGTGCCAGCGCTGTCCGAAGACGTCTCCGTGGTCATGTGGCCGGCATGACTCAACGCCAAAGGCGCACAGAACACTGTTCCCTTCCCACCAAAGGTGGTCTCTATTTTTCTACTTGCATTTTTGACGTGCTTTCGAACTGCTAGGTTGGCAGAAGCTGGGACAAGGAACGGGAGCTCATCCCGTTACGCGGCACTAGGGATTCGAACTGCTGAACTGCCAACCTTTCGATCGACAAGCTCAGCAGCATAGCCGCTGAGCCACCGCATCCCTAATTTGTACATATTATCTGGAACTTAATCAAGGGATGCGAAGTTCTTGTTGGTGCTCATTTTTCCTCGTTCATTCAACCCAAACCAGTGTGGCCAATGATGAAAGATGCTGGGAATAAAGACTAAAAAAGGCTGCAGGTTCTACATCTAGAAGGTGAACAATGGGTCTCCCCTGCCTGAAAGGTTTCCTGCTTGGAAATCTGGGTCTCTTCTACCTCTATTCTAGCAGACTGTTGTTACAGCATGGGTCACTGCGAATGTCGCCTTTCTGGCCACATCTTTAAGTCTGCATGTTCCCAGGGCTTCCATCTGAAAGGAGATGCCGATAGACAGCCAGGTGGTAAAGATATAAAAAGGGTAAACAGATATAAAGCTGTCTGTTTTGGTGTAGCACAACAGCTGTTTATAATCGATGCTTTTGTTGTATGGCAGCTAACATTTTATATATGGGCTGATGCACCAAGAAACCAGGAGGAGGAGGAGGAGGAGGAGAAGGAGAAGAAGAGGAGGAGGAGAAGAAGAGGAGGAGGAGGAGGAGGAGGAGGAGGAGGAGGAAGAGGGGGAGGAGGAGGAAGAGGGGGAGAAGAAGAAGAAGAAGAAGAAGAAGAAGAAGAAGAAGAAGAAGAAGAAGAAGAAGAAGAAGAAGAAGAAGAAGA
>NW_026844067.1:1263556-1303232 GCF_029531705.1 Pantherophis guttatus | reverse complement strand
GGAGGAGGAGAAAAAGAGGAGGAGGAGGAAGAGGAGGAGGAAGAGGAGGAGGAGGAGGAGGAGGAGGAGGAGGTGGAGGAGGAGGAGGAGGAGAGGAGGAATGAAATACTGCAAGGTATATGATATCCCAAATAAATCCAGTTTGCTTTCACTCAAGTAAATTAATACAACGACCTCACATGCTGTGCGCAAAAAAGAAAAGCAAAGGATTATATTTAGAGAGAGATAAACCTGGAAGCATAATAGCCATTTCATTAGAATCAGAAGGGAAGATGGGTTTTGAACACCATGACTAGGATTCCTCAAAAATGACATAATAAACCACAAGTTGAACATGAGAGAGAGAGAGAGAGAGAGAGAGAGAGAGAGAGAGAGAGAGAGAGAGAGAGAGAGAGAGAGAGAGAGAGAGAGAGAGAGACATAGAGAGAGGCAGAGAAGATTATGTCTCCTTCAAGGAGCTGCAGATGAAGAGAAGGTCTGAATTCTCAGACCCTCTGAAGAGAGAGAGAAACAGAGACAGAGAGAAAGAGAGAGAGAGAGAGAGAGAGAGAGAGAGAGACAGAGACAGAGAGACAGAAAAAAAGAGAGACAGATGGAGAGAGACATAGAGCGAGAGAGAGAGACAGAGACACACAGAGACAGAGAAGATTATGTCTCCTTCAAGGAGCTGCAGATGAAGAGAAGGTCTGAATTCTCAGACTCTCTGAAGCATCTTTTTGGAACCCAATCCAAGGCATCCACCTTCCCTGGAGTCAAAAGTTGTACCTACCACACAACCGGTTGAGTCCACTTGACGGTCCGATACACATTTGAAGTTGCGGGTACAGCCTCCGTTATTGTGAGAACAATCCCGAACGGGTCCAAAGGACGAGAGTAGGTCGTTGATGGTCTCAAAATAGGTCGACAACATTGCTTCTTCCCTTGAAGAAAGAAAAGGCCCAGTCAAGCCAGCTCAACTCAAAGGCAAAGAAAATAAGCATCCTGTATATTTCCTTTAAATTCTTCCACAAATTCCTTCAGTTTATGCTCTGGCCTCCATACTTAGTGCCATTAAGCCAAAATCAGATTGATTCCCTCTTTCTCTTCCGCTCGCTCTATTATTTAACGATTCCAATCCCCCCACTTTAGTAACTGCCTCCCTCTTTTTCTTTCCCGACAACAATTCATATTGGAAGTCTCTTTCAATGTCTTTTGTCATGCATAACCTTAGTACAGGGTTTCCTAAGAGGAGCAAGATCAATTAAAACACTCAATGCATTTTAATCATGACTTCAGAAAAAAAGGATTTCCAAATAAAAGTAAGAGATGTGTCCTATTTCCAAGCAGCCAAAGACAATTTGTCTTTCTCTGGGGTGCCTCCAAATTCTTGATGCGATTGGAGGAAAAAATTCCTTGTGTGTACAACTGTATTTGGCCAATAAAGAATTCTGTTCTGTTCTGTTCTGTTCTATTTTATCTTCCATTCCATTGCATCCCATCTCATTCCTATCCTAATCTTCATTCCATCCCATTCCATTTTATTCCTATCTAATCTCCATCCCATTCCTATCCTAATCTTCATTCCATTCCATTTTATTCCTATCTAATCTCCATCCCATTCCATTCCTATCCTAATCGTCATTCCATCCCATCCCATCCCATCCCATCCCTATCCTAATCTTCATTCCATTCCATTCCATTTTATTCCTATCTAATCTCCATTCCATTTTATTCCTATCCTAATCTTCATCCCATCCCATCCCATTTTATTCCTATCTAATCTCCATTCCATTCCATTCCATTCCATTCCATTCCATTCCATTCCTATCCTAATCTTCATTCCATTCTATCCCATCCCATCCCATCCCATCCCATCCCATCCCATCCCATCCCATTCCATTTTATTCCTATTAATCTCCAATCCATTCCCTCCCATCCCTATCATAATCTTCATTCCATTCCATTCCATTTTATTCCATTCCATTCCATTTTATTCCTATCTAATCTCCAATCCATTCCCTCCCATCCATCCCTATCATAATCTTCATTCCATTCCATCCCATTCCATTTTATTCCTATCTAATCTCCAATCCATTCCCTCCCATTCAATCCCTATCATAATCTTCATTCCATTCCATCCATTCCATTTTATTCCTATCTAATCTTCATTCCATTCTAAAATATCAAACAAATGGAGAAAAATCATAACGGTATTTAATTTATTTGACAGATATATTTATTTAACTCTCAATTTAAACTTGAATTTTGTTTTCTTTTTCTCTACCCGTCATTTATAAACAATGGGGGCCCAGCATGATAACTCAAAGGGTACTTTTGACTCAACTTAGATTGTCTATCCTTAATGTCGGTAGTCCATTCCTCACAACTGATCATTTAGGTGTCAGGTTTCGTTGCTATCTTAAATAAACTTCATTCTCAAACGCAAGGTCTCTGATGAACCTTTTTTTTTATTTAAGAATAGGAGAACGACACCCCTGAACTCTGGGTGCAGCCAAGACTGGCACCTCCTTCCAAACCCCTCCCTTTCCGTTCTTCAACCCCAATGTCTCATTGGCCATCGTGCAGATCCATCTCTTCGTCCCAAGCACTTTCTTTTCACAGGAATTTCCCCCTCCCTCTGTCACCCAGGTAACGCTATCTACTGAAGAGCAGGGAACTAGGTAAAAGTTCATCTCAGCATTAAAGCAAAGCTTCTCCCTCTTTCATTCATTCATGTCAGCGCTGAAGGAGATCATAATTTGGAACGCTGACATCAGGGGGCAAACCCCCCCTAATATTTACACAAGATTAGCATGTTGGTTTTAACCTTTGTTTTGCTATACAGGAGAGGATAATAGGAAAGGACACTGCTAGGTATGTTTCATACATTTGAGAGATCACTTAATCAGGAAGGCGTTTGTGGAGATTCTCAGTCACCCAGGTCATGTTGTCCCAAAAGTGTTTTTTCAAGAAGCAACTGGACTTTGTTTTTCCTTGAAGACATTTCGCTTCTCATCCAAGAAGCTTCCTCAGTTCTGAAGAAGAAACTGAAGATCTGAAGAAGCTTCTTGGATGAGAAAGGAAACATCTTTAAGGACAGTCAAAACCGAAGAAGCTTCTTGGATGAGAAGTGAAACATCTTCAAGGAGAATCAGAACTGAAGACATTTCTTGGATGAAGAGTGAAACATTGGCGGCTACATTTCAACTTGGCATTAGAGTAAGAGAGGGAAGTTTTGATTACAAATGGGTTAGTTGGAGAAACTTCTCCACTGAGGCTTGTGAGAGTCTGGAAACTTCTCAAGGACATCTTAACAGGTGTGAAGAGGAAGGCAGATGGTTCCCATAACAAAGAGAACTTGTTTACATGGTCTGCGTGAACTGAAGATGCTTCTTCGATGAGAAGTGAAACATCTTCAAGGACAGTCAAAACTAAAGATGTTCCTTGGATGAGAAGCGAAACGTCTTCAAGCAAAAACAAAAAGCACCTGTCAGGGTTTTGATGGATTACCTAATTAATTCATGAGCCTTGAGCCAAGCTTCAAAAGAAATCCAGTTATTAGGAGCTCCATGTTAGTACCTACCCAAATCAAGCCAACTCTGACCCCACATAATTTACGGCCCAATCATGACCCTGTTTCCCTCCCCCCCCCAAGGGTGTGTCATCAATCACATTCCAACAGAGCAATTTCTCGGGTTGTACAGAGCACTCCCCTCCGGCCGCTGTTGGTAACCCTGGGAGACAGCCTTGAGAAAGATATGTCTGGAATGTGCTCCTGTCTGTGGCTACCGTGTTGCTTCGTCATCGGTTTCTCCATCCCACCCCCCCTTGCCTACGGCAACTTGAGAGCAAGTCAGGGATGCTTTGCAAGTTGACAGCACCTTTGGGTGAATCAGGAAGGATTGAGAGGAAGAGGCTGTCTTATCAAGAGGAAGTCAAGAACCAAAAACTGTTTTTGGAGAATGAGGCCGGTAGACATCTTGTCCAAAATCTCACAAGTGAAGGTTGATGCACAGGGAAGAAAGTGTGACAGTCCTTTTTCCCTGCTGACTCTCCAGCATTTGTTACAGTCCATTTGTGGAGACCATCCTAAAGGGCTTATTTTTCTGATGCTGTGAGTGATTTCATACCTATCAGCCTTATTACTGGAACTTGAGTGCAAAATTAGGGAAAGCTAGTTGGTTTCTTTTTCCCTTGGCACGTATAAGGATGTTTTCTTTTCTTTTTTTCTTTTTCCACTTAAGAAAATAAACAGCACCAAAAAAAAAAAGGATCAATAAAATAACCCTCTCAACCATTCGGTGGACGACATGCAGAGAGCTAGTGAGTGTGAAGGAGAGAAAAGCAAAGGCAGGTTGCTTTGGGAGACGAGGCAGCTGCAGGAAAGTATATAAAAAAGGGGGAAACTATTTAAAAAATGAAAGAGAGAGAGAGAGAGAGAGAAGCAGAGCGATGAGAATTTTGTATTGTGTTGATATGGTTGTGTCAAAGGCGTTTTCCAACCAAAAGACTCTTTTTTAAGGTGTCTTAATAAGAGCTCTGGTGGCTCAGCAGACTAAAGCACTGTTATTAACATCCACTTACATCTGCTGCCTGCAATTACTGCAAGTTCAAATCTCACCAGGCTCAAGGTTGACTCAGCCTTCCATCCTTTCTAAGGTAGGTAAAATGAGGACCCAGATTGTGGGGGCAATAAGCTGACTTTGTATAAATTTACAAAAGTATGAAAGCTATTGCTTAACGCATTGTAAGCCGCCCTGATTCTCCGGAGAAGGGTGGCATATAAATCAAAAAAAATTTTTTTAAAAAAAGGTGGAAGTACCGTGTTTCCCCCAAAATAAGACCCTGTCTTATGTTTTTTTGAACCCTGAAATAAGTGCTTGGCCTTATTGCCATGCGCTCAAAAGCCTAATTGGGCTTATTATCAGGGGATGTCTTATTTTGGGGAAAACAGGGTGGATGGATGGATGGATGGATGGATATATAGACAGATGAGAGAAGATAGATAGATAGATAGATAGATAGATAGATAGATAGATAGATAGATAGATACCATGTTTTCCCGAAAATAAGACCCTGTCTTATATTTTTTTGAACCCTGAAATAAGGTATTTCCTTTCCTTTCCTTTTCCTTTCCTTTCCTTTTCTTTTTCCTTTCCTTTCCTTTCCTTTCCTTTCCTCTCCTCTCCTCTCCTCTCCTCTCCTCTCCTCCTCCTCTCCTCTCCTCCTCTCCTCCTCCTCTCCTCCCCTCCCCTCCCCTCCCCTTCCCTTCCCTTTTTTGTCCCTTCCCTTTTTGTCCCTTCCCTTCCCCTCCTTTCCTCTCCTTTCCTTTCTTCTCCTCTCCCTCTCCTCCTCCCTCCCTCCCCTCCCTTTCTTCTCATCTTTAAAAGACCCAGGTCTTTTACACAAGTGTTAGGTAAAGACTATTCATAAAAGTCATGCAACATCTGACAAGGGTTGTGTAGAGGAATCCCGTAACACAACACGGCTTTTGAACGGGAGATGGAATTTGTCATGGCGCCGTAGATCGAACTGTTCCAGTGAGAAAAGGAAGTCACGTCAACGGAAAATCTCGAAGACTTTTGCAAACATCCCTCCCCCCCTCCCCCAATGAAAGAAACAGGCACAATTACTCAAGAATCTAACAACTGGATGAATTGTGATTCAGCTCATTCAGCTACGTGGGGCAGTTATCCTCCATGTGGCAAACCATTGCATTAAATAAGCCTTATGTCGTTTGACAGCTGTAGCCAGAGTTTAGTTAGAAAGACAGCTTTTTCGGTGTTAGCTGTATCTTGACCCCGTTTAGAATTGGAAAATTCTGGATCCCTTTCCTATGGCAGAACAATAGCGAAGCTTCAGAAAATAGAAACAGAAGATGTTCCACAGGAAATGATTGGCATGCCGAAAGATTGTGATGGAACTGTCCTAAGATTAGAACAGGCTTCCAAAATTAGAACATTGCACAGGCGTTGAGGCTTCAGTTGCCACAATTACCCAGCCTGCGTTGCCAGCTGCAGCCCAGGTAGTCCTCAACGTACAACCACAATTGAGCCCAAACTTTATGTTGCTAAGCGAGACATTTGTTAAGTGAGTTTTGCCCCGTTTTCTTGCCACGTTTGTTAAGGGAATCACTGCAGTTAAAATGGTTGTTAAGTGAATCTGGGCTTCCCCGTTCGTCAGAAGGTCGCAAAAATGGATCACTATTGTTCTGCCGTAGGATAGGGATCCAGCATTCCCACGGTCAGGTGATCAAAATTCGCCCACTTGGCAACTGACTCATATTTATGACGGGCGAATTTTGATCACCTGACTGTGGGAATGCTGCAAGCATCGTAAGTGTGAAAAATGGTCATAAGTCAGTTTTCTCAGCGCCGTTGCAACTTGGAATGGTCACTAAATAAACAGTGGTAAGGAGAAGACTATCTGTATGAAATCTTCCAGTCTGCCCTTCTGAGACAAATGCCGAATTTGAGGATTCCACCATCATCATTGCTTAATCACATCATTATCATCATCATCTTCATTTAACGACCCCATAATCCCTTGTGGGGTGGAGTCTGGGCAACTGAATGGAGCTAGCAGAGTCTTTTTAATGGCCGGATGCCCTTCTTGTTGCCAGAGCGGAGTTTTGTTCAGCAGATATATTCTCAGTGTGCCCAGAGAGAGAAATATCTGCCTCTACCTAGGATTGAACTCACAGCCCCCTGATTGTGAGGCGAAAGCTCCACCTCTAGGCCACCCCACCACACCTATCTCTATTTAGTCACATATGTCGGGTAAATGGATGCGTCGGACAATAAACACATTCTAAATTGCTCAACTCAATGCAAACAGGCGTCTGGATACCCATTTCTTGCTTGGCCTTTAATTGCAGATTAAAATCGGAAGATGGAAATGAGCTTTGGAAGATACAAAAGTATAAATGGCACGCACCCCAAATTAGACTGATGTGGCACCTCTAAATATAGCGGTGCACGACCTTCTCCGTTTCTAATCCTGGAAAAGATTCTGCGTTTAGGAAAACATCTGTTTCCATCTAACCTGCTTCAGTGAGAATGAATTCTGTGCTTCCACCCAAGCCGGCGCTCTGAAATTCTCCGACAAATCTTCTCTTCGTGCCACAACACGTTTTCAAATGTATTAATAACCAAAAGTATTAATAGAAGCAAAAAAAAAAAAACCCACACAACCCAGCCAACAACATGAGCTCATTTAACATCTTGCATTCTGCAGCAACTGACAGCAGTTTTCTAGTAATTGAACTATCATTAGCTTAAAAATTAAAATATTTTGAACCACGGAGGGTTTATTTGCAATTTAGGGATGCTTCATACTCAGGATCCCAACGGGAGCGTGATTTAATATTTTTCTTGAATATATAATGTTATCAAAGCACTACACCTCCTAATTTGCTCACCTTATCTCTTCCCATCCTGCGTAGCATGAGAAGAGCACATCTTTTTCCTTCTATCCTGGCCACTTTTTACAGAGACACAACTGAGAGTGTTTTAACAAACTGCATCACTGTTCGGTTTGGTGGCCGCAGTGCCTCAGATAGAAAGTCCCTACAGAGAGTGGTGAGGACAGTGGAGAAGATTATAGGAAGCTCCCTTCCCATTATTCAGGACACTGCTTATAAGCGCTATGCGCTTAGAGCTCAAAGCATTGTCAGAGACCCCACACACTCACTTCATGGTCTGTTTCTGTTGCTCCCCTCTGGGAGGAGGTTTCGAAGTATTTCTAGCAGGATGTTATAGCTCTGTTACTTGAGCCTGTGTCATCGGCAGGAGAGGACTCCGAGAGTGAAGGAGAGGAGTTGGCAAGGCCTCCCTCTCCAGGACCCTCCTGTCTGGCAATGCCTTCGGTGTCCGCTGAAGAGCAAGAGATAGGGCCGGGGCCAAGCACGTCCATGCAGCCACAGATGGACAGTGATTAGGGTAATGAGTCTTGGCTGGATCCACGCCAGCGTCGCAGAGATAAGCGCGTGCAACAGAAGAAAAGGTGTGCCCGAGATTAGGCTGAGTCACTGGACCACACCCCACAGGATATAAAAGGGAGTGTGGTGGCCAGTCAAACCTTGTGACGAACAAAGCTGAAAGCTTCCACACCATTCTGCATTGCTGGACTTTTGCTATTAGACTTTGCTGGATTATCTCTGGACTTGATTGTAATTATTGAGCTGCTTTCCTTTGATGTATCAGAAGTGGGGAGAAGTTATCTCTCCTCTTCGTAAATAATAAACTCTTGGCAGGCAGCCACTAGGTTGTTGCCAAGTTCCGTTATCATAAGGAAAAGGATTTTGCCGGCTGGTTTGGTCTTTAACTCTTGAACGTCTGTTGGTGTGTGTGCGTGTGGTTGGGGACAGAACACAGGACTCCCAGATTCTGTAACAGTTTTGTTCCCTGTACGATCTGTCTGGTAAACTCACAAGATTCATTTTTCTCGCCATGTACATGTATACCTCTGAACTGCATTCTTGGTGTCTGAAAGATATCGGCCTGGCCACTCTCCAAGCCTGATAAAGGTCAGTAATTGTGAACAATCTTGAAAGACTGTGGGAGAGGAAAGACTTTGCTGGAGAGGAATTCACTGTAAATTAAATAAAAGGGGTTTATCGAGACGGGGATTCGGCTTCGTGCTGCTGGGGAAGCCAAGGTCAGAACACTCCCCTTCAATTTCAGGAGCTATTTCCTCCTGGTTCCTGAAGGATGGATTCAGTCTGAACTGCCCTTTCCCATGGAAGTCGAATGAAATGTTGGCAGGTTCACCTGTTCGGGCCTTGTCAAAACAGATCAGAGCTGGGCAAAGCAGATCCAGGTTCAGCCTCCATTGTTAACAGCTGGCCACTAGTCTCCAAGAAGAAGGACCGGACTGGCGTGGAGAGGCATCTTTTCCAAGGCCATTTCCCCATTCTCGCAATCCCCCTCCACTGACAATAACAACACAAAATCTGGCCTTTTTTCCCTCTCTTCCCACTTCACCCCAAAAGCCACAGCACCGTTGAAAGAAGGCAGCTGACTTCCAACTCAAAAGAAGGACCGCAAGACTCGTCAGCGTCGGCTCAAAGACTACACCAGCGGGAAGTGCGGCCGGCCACAGAAAGAGAACATTGGTACGACACATGTCCGTGTGATCAATTGGATGGAGGGATGTGGAGAATACAAAAGGAGCGCCCAGTGCTGTGGAATCTGAGTTTTTATGAATGCAGAAAGAAAAAAAAGGCATCTCAAAAGAAGGCCTGAATCGCCGTACAAAAGGCAGGAAAACGCGAATCTGCTCCATTGAAAGGCGACAGAGCAGGAAGGCGAATGCAAAACAGCATGGATAACAGAATATAACAGAGGTGGAAGGGACCTTGTAGGTCATCTAGTCCAACCCCACCCGCTCCGCCCAAGCAGGAGATCCTACACCATTTCAGTCCAGTCTCTTCTTGAAAGCCTCCAGGGATGAAGCTCCCACAACTTCTGAAGGCAACTTCCATTAATTGCTCTGTCAGAAAATTTCTCCTTATTTCTAGGTTAAATCTCTCCTTGATCAGTTTCCATGTATTATTCCTTGTCTGGCCTTCGGGTGCTTTGGAGAATAGCTTGACCCCCTCCTCTCTGTGGCAGCCGCTCAGATATTAGAAGACTACTATCCTGTCTCCCCTGGTCCTTCTCTTCACTAGGCTAGCCAGGCCCAGTTCCTTCAACCGTTCATCGTATGTTTTACCCTCCAGCCCCCTAATACTCTTGGTTGCTCTTCTCAGCTGGTTTGAGATAGGTTTTTTTGGGACTAATTGTATATTGTAATGACTCAGTAAGCCTAAGTCACAACACGGGTGTGCCTTCCACACATGCTCAAAAGTGTGCCTAAATTGGATGGATTGAACCGGGGCAGGGGCGGGCCCACCTGTGATTTTTTTCCACTACCAGTTTGGGAGAATCGGTCCGAACTGGCTGAATACCAGGGGTGAAATCCAGCAGGTTCTGACAGGTTCTGGAGAACCGGTAGCAGAAATTTTGAGTAGTTTGGAGAACTGGCAAATACCACCTCTGGCTGGCCCCAGAGTGGGGTGGGAATGGAGATTTTGCAATATCCTTCCCCTACCACACCCACCAAGCCACGCCCACAGAACCGGTAGGGAAAAATTTTGGATTTTTCCCTGCTGAATACCACCTCTGCTGCTAAGCATTAGGAAATCAAATATATGGAGGTTTGCCCTATAGAGGGAGGAAAATCTGAATTTGTATTGTGGGGAAAAAAATCCATACTACTTCCAAAACAACAACCTCCAGAGGAGAAGGGGTTTTTTTTCCCCTCTCTCAGAAAAACCTCTGCTTACTGCAGTGTCCCACTTTCTACAAGTTGTCAGTTGAAAAAAAATAAAAATAAAATAAATCGAATTCCGAATCCCAGCGTCCATCCTTGCGAAATGACCTTGCTTTGCCTCAAACGTCGCTTTCCTCTCTTTTGACACCGAGCCTCGTCGGCTTTTTTGAAAAGTTAAACATGGCTGTTTTGTTCTGGTTTAATGTATGGAAAGCATATTCTCTTCCTGACAGCCACCGAGAGAGGGGGAGAGAGAAAGAGACAGAGAGAGGGAGAGGGAGAGAGAGAGAGAGAGAGAGAGAGAGAGAGAGAGAGAGAGAGAGAGAGAGAGAGAGAAAGAGAGACACAGAGGGGAAGAGAGAAAGAGAAAGCGACAGAGAGGGAAAGAGAAAGAGACAGAGACAGAAAGAGAAAGGAAGAGAAAGAGAGACACAGAGAGAGACACAGAGAGAGGGGGGGGAGAGAGGGGGGAGAGAAAGAGAGACACAGAGGGGGAGAGAGAAAGTGACAGAGAGGGAAAGAGAAAGAGAGGGAGACAGAGAAAGAGAAAGAAAGAGAAAGAGAAAGAGAGACACAGAGAGAGGGGGAGAGAGGGGGAGAGAGAGAGAGGGAGAGAGAAAGAGAGACAGAGGGGGAGAGAGAAAGAGAGAAAGAGACAGAGGGAAAGAGAAAGAGAAAGAGAAAGAAAGAGAAAGAGAGACACAGAGAGAGGGGGGAGAGAAAGAGACATAGACAGAGAGAGGGGGAGAGAGGGGGGATAGAGAAAGAGAGACACAGAGGGGAAGAGAGAAAGAGAAAGCGACAAAGAGGGAAAGAGAAAGAGACAGAGACAGAGAAAAAGAAAGAGAAAGAGAAAGAAAGAGAGACACAGAGAGAGGGGGAGAGAGAGAGGGAGAGAGAAAGAGAGACACAGAGGGGGAGAGAGAAAGAGACAGAGAGGGAAAGAGAAAGAGAGAGAGACAGAGAAAGAGAAAGAAAGAGAAAGAAAGACACAGAAAGAGGGAGAGAGAGAGAGAGGGAGAGAGAAAGAGAGACACAGAGGGGGAGAGAGAAAGAGAGAAAGAGACAGAGGGAAAGAGAAAGAGAGAGAAAGAGAAAGAGAGACACAGAGAGAGGGGGGAGAGAGGAAGAAAGAGACAGAGAGAGACAGAGAGAGAAGTAGAGAGAAAGAGAGACACAGAGAGACACAGAGAAAGAGAAAGAGAAAGAAAAAGAGAAAGAAAGAGAAAGAGAGAGAGAGAGACACACACACACACACAGAGGGATAGAGAAAGAGAGACACAGGGGGAGGGGGAGAGAGAAAGAAAGAGAGAGAGAGAGAGAGAGAGAGAGAGAGAGACAGAGACAGAGACACAGAGAAAGAGAAAGAAAGAGAAAGAAAGAGAAAGAAAAAAATAGACACACAGAGAGAGAGAGAGAGTCAAGAAAATAAAAGCAGACCCAGCCTTGCTAATCTGCTGGAGACACTGTAATCAAAAGCTAATTCCGTAATGAACGGTGCCCCATCGCCATGAAATTGTGCGCGAGGTGCCGTTTTCCTTCTCTAAATCTCTGACACGGAACAGCTTATGCAACCAGCTTTAAAGTCAGGTGGGGAGGGGGAGAGAAAGATAGGATGGGAGGTGGGGGGCACAGAATTCAGCTGAACACTTTGCAAGTAATTGGCCTCGCCGTGCTAAGACGGGTATCGGAACCCCATGGCGTGACGGCGATTATTATGAATTAAATTTCCACTTATTCTCATTAACGGTGGCTGGGAGCAAGCTGGCTCCGAACGCTTCCCCATCACCTTGATTAGTACCATTATTTGCAGGGTTTCAATTGTGGGATTAGGTAATTGTGGGGGCTGGGAGAGAGGGGAGGGGTGGGGGAAAACCTTCAAGAGTGAAACAGCCAAACACTCAAGTGGGGCGGGGAAGGATTTCTGGCTCTCTGTCTCTGTTAAAATCCCCCGTTTGTTTTTGTTGTTGTTTTAAAAAAGGCCGCAAAGACACTTGGAGAAAGACAAGCCGGTAATCGGAGTGTCGTCCCCTCCCCAGAAACACAACATTTGGTCTTTTTGCTTGGCTCTCTTTTGGTTTGCATGATGATGAAGAGGAGGAGGAGGATGTTAATCCAGGGATGGGCTTCAAAAATTTTAGCAAGAGGTTCTGTGCCTGGTCGCTGGGTGGGCGTGGCTATGGTGGGTGTGGCCTAGTCGACCTCCTGTACCGCAGCGGGGAGGGGGCATTTTTGCCCTCCCCGGGCTCCGGAGGCTTTTCTTGAGCCTCCGGGAGGTCGAAAACGGCCTCCCCAGACTCCGGAGGCCCTCTGGAGGCCAGAATGAACTTGCTTCTGGCCTTCCTGAACTTCTGGTAGGCATGTTTTTTTGCCCTCCCCGAGCTTCCGCACATGCCCTGCACTTACCTGCATCCAAAACGGGCCGTGTGGGGACTCCTGGGAGGGGCGAGGTGGGGTGGGCGGGGCCAGCCAGGAGTGGGATTTGGGGGTTCTCCGAACTGCACAGAATCTTAGCTAGAAGTTCTCCCGAAATCCCTGCGAACCTCCAGCAGCCCATCCCTGATGTTATCCATTCAGTTGTGTCTGATTCTTGGCGATTCTCTAGGCCAGGTCTCACCACGTCTTCTGAACTTGCCCTCAAAACATCTTTGAGCACCGCTTTATAAAGCCTTCGTAAGGCCACACCTGGAATACTGCATCCAATTTTGGTCACCGCATTACAAAAAAAGAGATTGAGGCTTTGGGAAAACTTGCAAAGAAGAGCAACTAAGACGATTCAAGCCTTGGAGACAAAAACAGACGAGGAACGGTTGCAGGATTGGGGTTTGGCTAGTCTAGAGAAAAGAAGGACTGGGGGTGGACATGATAGCAGTCTTCCAGTATCTGAGGGGCTTCCAGAAAGAAGAGGGAGTCAAGCTATTCTCCAAAGCACCCGAAGGCAGGACAAGAAGCAACGGATGGAAACTAATCAAGGAGAGAAGCAACCTGGAATTAAGGAGAAACTTCCTAACGGTGAGGACAAGCTTGCCTTCAGAGGTTATGGGTGCTTCATCACTGGAGGTTTTCAAGAAGAGGCTGAAATGTCTGTCTGAAATGGCACAGGGTCTTCTGCTTGAGCAGGGGGTTAGACTAGAAGACCTCCAAGGTCCCTTCCAGCTCTAATCTGATTGATTGAGTTATACTATGCTCTGGGTGTTGCCAGCTTTGATGGTGTCCAGCCATCACGTTCTTCGGCAGCCCAGTTTCCTTTGACTGCTAACGTCATTGTCATTGACAAAAATCATCGGTCAATTTCATGAGGCAGTTTTCCTTGGAACGGTTTACATCTCAAGATGAAATCAAATGACAACATTTACCTATTCTGGGTCCTTGGGAGAAACTCAACAAGTGGATGAAAATGCCAGATCCTGTTGAAACATCTGGCCGGCCTTGCAACCCATCACAATAACCAATATGATTGTTATTGATGTAATTCACTACAACAATTATTATAAGAAATGCATTAGTTATACATATAATGAATAACAAGGCTATTCAACCATCTTAAGTGGGTGAAGAATCCTCCAAACCCCAATTCAGTGTGTGATTCGATTTGGAAAGATTTTCAGACGGATTCCCGTTCGATCTGATTTACATTTTTTAATTAATCCGGGAAAAAGGCTGTCTTCGCAGGCGCAAGCCATCATCGGCTCTGTGAAGCGCGTCCAAATAATTTCAAACTGAATCAAAAACACCGACTTTCAATCAACCAAAGAGAGGTTGGAAGAGGGAATTTGAGCTGAATTGCTTTCATATAAATCTCCAGACCAAGATGATTAGGGGACTGGAAGCTAAAACATACGATGAACAGTTGCAGGAACTGGGCATAGCTAGTCCAGTGAAGAGAAGGACCAGGGGAGATAGGATAGCAGCGTTCCAATATTTGAGGGGCTGCCACAGAGAGGAGGGGGTCAAGCTACTTTCCAAAGCACCCGAAGGCCAGACAAGGAACAATGGATGGAAACTGACCAAGGAGAGATTCAATTTTAAAAATAAGGAGGAATTTCCTGACCATAAGAACAATCCACCGATGGAACAGAAGTTGCCTTCAGAAGTTGTGGGAGCTTCATCCCTGGAAGCTTTCAAGAAGAGACTGGGCTGTCATCTGTCAGAAATGGTGTAGGGTCTCCTGCTTGGGTGGGGGGTGGTTGGACTAGATAACCTACAAGGTCCCTTCCAACTCGGTCAATCTGTAATCTAATCTGAATGGATCTGAAGAAGATTGAATCTTCCGAGCAATCCTCGCAGCTGCCTTGCAGATGGATGAAGCAATGGGTGTGACAAACCATGACAACATACACAAGAAGGGGGTCTCATGTATGGGGGGGGTTGGACTAGATGACCTACAAGGTCCCTTCCAACTCTATTCTGATTGATCGATTCAACCTAGAAATAAGGAGAAACTTTCTAACCATGAGAACAATCAACCCATGGAACAGAAGTTGCCTTCAGAAGTTGTGGGAGCTTCATCCCTGGAGGCCTTCAAGAAGAGACTGGACTGTCATCTGTCAAAAATGGTGTAAGGTCTCCTGCTTGGGTGGGTGGGGGTTGGACTAGATGACCTACAAGGTCCCTTCCAACTCAGTCAATCTGTAATCTAATCTGAATGGATCTGAAGAAGATTGAACCTTCCGAGCAATCCTTGCAGCTGCCTTGCAGATGGATGAAGCAACAGGTGTGACAGAACATGACTACTTGACAACATGAGAAGGGGGGGTCTCGTGTATGGTGGGGATTGGACTAAGATGGCCTACAAAGTCCCTTCCAACTCTGCTATTCTGCGCATTGTATCTACACTCCCACACCCCATAAAGTTTAACAGCCTCGGCCTTAAAAACAAACTTTCTCCGGCGGTAAGGGTTTGCCTTACTCAACAAGCAGCCTCCATCTTTAACCGAGATGCCGGATCCTCTCCTCTGCTTTTTTTTTTAATTGATAGCCTAAAGCGAAGTTTTGCAATCAGAAAGAGGGATTAAAACAGTGTGTAATTCTCGCTGCAGCACGATAATTACACAGGTGGGAATGGACTTCACCGACGAGGAGACGCTAACAATTGGGGATCTTAATTCTCTCCAACAGCAGCTATAGATTTCACGCCAGAAATATCCCCTGTAAATGCTTCCTGCTACAACCGAGCAGAGATGTTCTTTCTCAGTAGCAAGGGGAAGCTACTGTATTTTTTTTGGCATATAAGACACATTTCCCCCCCCCAAAAGAGGGTAAAAATTTGGGTGCATCTTATACACCGAATGTAGCCCCACCCATCCGTTGGCCTCCACCCTTCGGCCTCTGCCTCCCAGCAATTTACCTCCTTGCAGCAAACAGCAAAAAGCCCATTTCAGCTTCAGCATAGCCTGATTAGCACAAGCAGCTGATTGTCGGTTGGATCGGCCTCCAGACCCTCAGCTGTTTCAGGCTGCAGGGATTGCCGTTGCCTATTGCCGCGCCGGTCTCCGCTGTTTGCTGCAAGCAGGCAAATTGCTGGGAGGCAGATTTTTTTTCCCTTGTGCTAATCAGGCTGTGCTGAAAATGAAATTGAAACTAAAACAGGCTGTTTGCTGTTTGCTGTAAGCAGGCAAATTGCTGGGAGGCAATTTTTTTTTTCTTGAGTTAATAGGCTGTGCTGAAAATGAAAATGAAAGTAAAGCAGGCTGTTTGCTGTAAGCACGCAAATTGCTTGGAAGCAGATTTTTTTTTCTTCTACTAATCAGGCTATGCTGAAAATGAAAATGAAACTAAAGCAGACTGCTGTTTGCTGCAAGCACGCAAATTGCTGGGAGGCAGATTTTTTTTTCCTTGTGCTAATCAGGCTGTGCTGAAAATGAAACTAAAGCAGGCTGTTTGCTGTTTGATGCAAGAAGGCAAATTTCTGGGAGACAGAGGCAGATTTTTTTTTCTTGTTTTCTTCCCCCCAAAAAGGTAGGTGTGTTTTATAGTCCGGAGCGTCTTATACTCCGAAAAATACGGTATTTTTTTTTTAAAATAGAAAATGGGTTCCCAGACATCTTGAAATAATTCCCTGTATGCCTCAGTACGAGCAATAGGAGTCATTCTCCACCCAATTAACTGAGGACCAAAGGGAAGTTCAGATGTCCTTTCCAGTGTTAGTTTGATGCCTGGGTAACAGTTGAGCAGGAGGAAAAAAATGAATTGATGGGCCCAGCATGGAGACTTCAAGAGGGCTCAAGAGGTCAGGTAGCTCTTCAGAGAGAGAGAGGCCGAGCCGAATCCGAAATGCAATTTATTTCAGGCTTTATTGCCTGAAATTAACCATATTGATTTTTTTATTTTTTTACCCAGTGTGTAGGTCTTTATCTAGCATCAGGAAATTCACCTGCTCGTGTAACAGATTAAAGTTAACGGGGTTGTTTCTTGATAGTTCTCCTTTCCTGCCTCTCAGGAATTTCAGGGGGGGGGGGGGAAAGCGGGCTTTGAAAACAAATGGGAGGTCTCGTGCACAAATTCTATTAAATTTGAGAAGGGATTTGCTCTAAATGTTGAAGGTACAAATAAATGGATCTGCCAGTTCAGCCCCACTCCTGTTTGGGAGAGGTCCTTGGTGCTCTCTGAGCTTGCTTGTATTCTTGCAATGCTGATGCAATTACCTAGTTGGGTAATGAAACGTCTGCAAGGAAATAATCAAGTTAGAGAGTACCAAGGACCCCACAGTCCTCCTTCCCCTCCTCTTCTTCCTCCTCCTCCCCCTCTTCTCCCTTTCCACAGACCCTATTCCTTTCTAGCATTGATGATGTTACCTAGTTGGGTAATGAAATGTCTGTAAGAAACTAATCAAGTTAGAGAGTACCAAGGACCCCACAGTCTCCCTTCCCCTCCTCTTCCTCTCCCCTCCTCCTCTTCTCCCTTTACACAAACCCTACTCCTTTCTAGCACTGATAATGTTACCTAGTTGGGTCATGAAACATCTGCTAGCAAGAAACCAAGCACGTTTCAATCCCGAGCTACAAACATTCTCCTTTATTGTTTGTTGCATGATCTAATCCGTGTAATTTTCTTGGCATCACCTTCCCCCCCCCCCCCCCCCATTTTTCATCCTTTTTTCTGGTAAATATTGGACATGGTGTTCTTTGTCACACACCAGTCCACAATCCTTAAAAGTCTCCATGTTTTAACCCAGTTACCTAATTTGAATAACCTTTTGTGGCTAATTTAATTACCCCTGGCCTGCAAACTAACAGACAGCTGTTAGAAAAATGGTTATTGCATTATTAATACGCTTCAATAATTTCCTATTAAAACTATACTGTTAATAATTTTTTTTCCTCCCTGTATTTCTTCCTCCTTAATTAGTCTATTTAAAACTTTGAAGGAATATTCTCTCCATGCTAAATGGGAGCGTCGAGGAAATTACATTTTTGATTGAATACTTGTCTGATAGGCCAGCAAATAAGACGGTTGAGCTGTTCATTATTGTCAGGGTTTCTTGCCATGCCTGCTAATGGGGCAGTCAATCTGTGTGGTGATTCCCAGAATATAAATGGAGTCCTCTTTGATATGGACATTGTTGTGGGGGATGTCCAGGAAACCTGCTAAGGACCAGGATCGGTTCACTTTCTCACAACATGATGATGTAAAACTATTCAACACCACCGACAATGCTGCTACCCTACAAAGAGACTTTGACTATGTGCCGGAATGGTCAAACAACTGGCAACTCCAAATTTCAACCAACAAATGCTCTGTCTTACACACTGGCAAAAAAACCCCACATCAGAACACAAAATACAAGCTGGGCGGATATGACCTTGTAGACAACTGTCACTCTATCAAGGACCTTGGAGTACTCATCTCAAATGATCTAAGTTCCAGAGCTCACTGTAACAGCATTGCCAAAAAGGCATTAAGAGTTGTTAACCTAATCATGTGTAGCTTTTTCTCCGGGTAATATTGCACTGCAAGCTAGGGCATACAAAACCTTTGCTAGACCAATTCTTGAATACAGCTCATCTGTCTGGAACCCACACTGCATATCAGACATTAATACAATTGAGCGAGTCCAGAGATATTTCACGAGAAGAGTCCTCCACTCCTCTGCTCACAACTGAATACCTTATTTTTATTTATTTTTTTATTTTAATTTGCTTTATATGCCGCCCTTCTCCGGAGACTCAGGGCGGCTTACAATGCATTAAGCAATAGCATTAAGAAGGCTATTAAGCAATAGCCTTCATCCTTTTGTATATTTATACAAAGTCAGCTTATTGCCCCCACAACTGGGTCCTCAATTTACCTACCTTTCAAAGGATGGAAGGCTGAGTCAACCTTGAGCCTTGGAGAGATTCGAACCTGCAGGTTCGAATGCCACCAAGCTTGAAATTTTGGGCTTAGACAACTTAGAACTATGCCGCTTTTGGTCTGACCTAAACGTAGTGCACAAAATTATCTGCTACAATGTCCTACCTGTTAATTACTACTTCAGCTTCAACCGCAACAATACACGGGCAAACAATAGATACAAATTTAAGGTAAACGACTCCAAACTCAATTGCAGAAAATACGACTTCAGTAACAGAGTGGTCAATGCCTGGAATGCACTACCTGACTCTGGGGTTCCTTCCCCAAAACGCCCAAAACTTTAACCTTAAACTGTCTACTGTTGACCTCACCCCATTCCTAAGAGGTCTGTAAGGGGCATGCATAAGCGCACCAACCTGCCTACCTTCCCTGTTCTACTGCCCCCATTTACTCGTATCCTTATCCTGTATTCATAATCATGTTTCTACTTATATCTGTTATCTTACCATGTTTGACAAATAATAATAAAAAAAATTAAAAAAAATAAACATTTGTTTGGCCATCAGGTGTGATGTTAGATGCTGGATTCAGGAATAAGGTAGATTTTTTTGCCCCCACCAAAAAGGCAGGTATTGTTGTGGCCCGCCAGCTGCCAGTGGAGCTGGCTGCAGTCTCAGACAATGAGGAGGTTGGGGAAAAACTTGGGCCAGTTCTGGAGCCTGGTGAAGGCTCTGATGGATGCTCAGCATTGGACACAGAGCCAGCGCCGTCCGGCATTTCCCAGCCACTGGAGAGGCAGCTGCCTTTGGAGGCAGAGATGAGTGAGGAGGAGGAGGAGGAACAGCTGGGGCCTCTTCCAGATGCGTGCATGCGCAGAGCAGATAGGAGAGATGCACAACAGATGGCAATGACTCGGCTCGGGAAGCAAAACAAACATAGATGCTGAATGGCTCTTCCCTGGCTGGGGAAAATAGGAGGAAAGGGGAGTGGCTGGGTTGTATTAGACAACCGTTTGCATTTCTGGAAAGTTTGCTTCTTCTTGTGTGTTTCATGCGACAAAGACTGCCTTGCCAGAACGGAGGTTTGTCTATTTCTCTGACTTAATTTGCAGCCTCCTGGCTGGGAGCTCACAGCCTTGCATTGATCATAACAAGCTGATAAGGACTAATTCTGCAGTTAACTCCTTGCTGGACTCTTGCCTGGACTTTCTGTTGGCGAATGCAGTGAAATTCCCAAGGTGTAAATAAAGAGGAGTTTTTTTCTTTGCGAGGAGTTCTGTTTCTTGCTTTTCTGGCTGGGTCAGAACAGAACCTGAGCTAAAACAGAATTCTCAATGACCCCAGAGGAGCTCAAGATGGGAAACGATGCATGGGAGTTCTTGACTTAAAATATCCACGTATTTGGATGGTTGATCCGAGACTTCTACATGCTTAGAAGGATTGCTTTCCTGCGGTCTTTTCATAGTGACGTGTTTTTAAGTCAGCAAATCGCAAGGACTGCCTGGCTGCCATTTTGGAAGAAATAGTTGACTCTGTGTTGTGGTCCAAGGAGACAGCTGAGTGTGAGATTCTTACACTCTTTGGGGAGGCAGGCGCCCTAGTGTCCTCCATAAATGGGGAAAGATCTCCTCTCAGAGTGTAGTTGTGGTGCTCCAAAGATTAGATAGATAGATAGATAGATAGATAGATAGATAGATAGATAGATAGATAAGATAGGTGGGTGGGTAGATGATAGATAGATAGATAGATAGATAGATAGATAGATAGATAGATAATGATGGATGGGTGGATAGATGGATGGATGGATGGATGGATGGATAGATGGATAGATAGATGGATAGATAGATGGATAGATAGATAGAATTCTTTATTGGCCAAGTGTGATTGGACACACAAGGAATTTGTCTTTGGTGCGTATGCTCTCAGTGTATATAAAATAAAAGATATGTTCATCAAGAATCATAAGGTACAACACTTGATGATAGTCATAGGGAACAAATAAGCAATCAAATAATATTAGGAAACAGTCTATATAAATCGTACAGTCATACAGTCATAAATGAAAAGAGATGGGTGATGGGAATGATGAGAAGATTAATAGCAGTGCAGACTTAGTGAATAGTTTGACAGTGTTGAGGGAATTATTTGTTTAGCAGTGATGGCATTCGAGAAAAAACTGTCCTTGTGTCTAGTTGTTTGGTGTGCAGTGCCCTATAGCCTCGTTTTGAGGGTAGGAGTTGAAACAGTTTATGTCCAGGATGCGAGGGTCTGCAGATATTTTCACAGCCCTCTTTTTGACTCGTGCAGTACACAGGTCCTCCATGGAAGGCAGGTTGGTAGCCACTGTTTTTTCTGCAGTTCTAATTATCCTCTGAAGTCTGTGTCTGTCTTGTTGGGTTGCAGAACCAAAGCAAACAGTGCAACATATTGTAAGAACAGCGCCTCTGCGTGCATATCCAGAGACTCTCTGTATGCAGCTACAACATGGATTGATTATATGGTCTCTTTTGAATTTGTAACTAGGATAAGTAGTTTCATATTTGCTCCTCGAGAAAGTAATTGTGCCTTTTAACATTTTTTTGCCATATGCTAAATAGCACTTAGCAACAGCACTTAGAGTTACATATCACTTTACAGTGCTTTGACGGCCCTCTCTAAGTGGTTTACAGAGTCAGCCTCTTGCCCCCAACAATCTGGGTCCTCATTTTACCCACCTCCGAAGGATGGAAGGCTGAGACAACCTTGAACCGGTCAGGTTCAAACTGCTGACAGTGGGCAGAATTAGCCTGCAATATTGGATTCTAACCATTGTGTTACCATGGGAAGGAAGGAAGGAAGGGAAGGAAGGAAGGAGAAAAGGGAGAGAAAGAAGAAAAGGAGGGAGAGAAAGAAGAAAGGGAGGGAGGGAGGGAGGGAAGGAAGGAAGGAAGGAAGGAAGGAAGGAAGGGGAAAAGGAAGGGAGAGAAAGAAGAAAAGGAGGGAGAGAAAGAATAAAGGGAGGAAGGAAGGTAGGAAGGAAGCAATAGCAATAACACTTAGACTTATATGCCACTTCACAGTGCTTTACAGCTCACTCTAAGCAGTTTACAGAGTCAGCCTCTTGCCCCCAATAATCTGGGTCCTCATTTTACTGACCTCCGAAGGATGGAAGGCTGAGTCAACTTTGATCCTGTAAGGATCGAACTGCCAAACTGCAGGCAGCCAGCAGCCAGCAGAAGTAGCCTGCAGTACTGCATTCTAACCACCGCGCCACCACAGCTCTTAAATCAATACATACAATCGATGCCTTGGTTTCTGTCACTTGGGTAGGACTTGCGGTCACGTCCTCCACCAAAATAAGGACACCAATTTGGTCCAGTTCTTGAACTTTATCCTGCCTAGCAGATGGTTTGAAAAGTGAGTTATGGACCTGCTCTGGGTTATAAAAGCATCTGATTCGTAGATCGATTGCAATTTCCAGGTAATCTAGAGAGGTGGCCAATTCCTACAGTCAGCAACTGTCTCCTTTGCCCCACTTAGTGGGCATAAAACAGGGGAACACTCTTCACTTACCCACATTATTTTATTACATTGATATTATTGGGTGAAGTGCATGAAATTTAAGAAGATGAAAATTGGTGGTAGGGGGGGAAGGGGAAATGTTCTGGATATAGAGCGCTCCACACAGTACTTGCAATTACAGTAATGATGATTATTGTCAGCGCTGCAATTTGGAGAGCTGGGCTTCGCTTAATTTGTTTTGCTTCCAGCAATCTTTCCCGTGGGTTGAAAGAGAAGTCTCAAAAGAGGGGGAAATAGCCAGCGTGTCTGGAGCTGGGCCAGCTTGTTTTCGGGGTGGTGGGATACCATGCTGTAAAGTGCTCGATTAGATTTATGGGGAGGGAGAAGGTAAGAAAACAAGATTAGCAATCGCGCGGCTCTCTGCTTTAAAAATCCCCAGGGAGTGATGGGGGTGTGATTAAAAAAAAGAGTCAACTCTGACAACAAAGTCGAAGAGATGAATTTATATGTCCTTGACAATACATTCAAATTCAGAACAGAGCAAGAAAGGACCTTGGAGGTCTTCTAATCCAATGGTCACCAACTGGTGGTCCGTGAGAAAATTTTAGTGGTCCTCAGAAAAATTATTTGCATTTTTTATGTTGCACTAAATCAGGGGTCCTCAAACTACGGGCCCTGGTCTGGATATGTGTAATGAATGTTTGTGTTGCTGCAGAGAGTCTCCCCTTTTGGGGTCTTTTTGTGTGGGTCGGAGGGGGGCAGAAATTCCGACTTGGGGTCTGCTTCGGCCTCCTGGTGGGGGGCTTTGGGCGAAGGCTGGAGGGAAGTGCCTTGGTAGTACAGTGGTCTAAAGCACCCTGTTATTAAGACCAGCTGCCTGCAATTACTGCAGGTTCGAATCTCGCCAAGGCTCAAGGTTGACTCAACCTTCCATCCTTTTTAAGGTAGGTGAAATGAGGAGCCAGATTGTGGGGGCAAGAAGCTGACTTTGTATAAATATACAAAAGGATGAAGGCTATTGCTGAGCACATTGTAAGCCGCCCTGAGTCTCCGGAGAAGGGCGGCATATAAATCAAATTAAAAAATAAATAAATAAATAAATAAAAAAGTGTCACTGGTGGCGAAGAGCCGGAGGGCCTCGTTCCAGTGGGACAGCATCATGGCCTGGAACTGGCTGACCATCTCAGCCCGCTGAGCCTCCAGGCGCCGGTACCTGGCTTTGCACTCCTGCAGGTCTTCCCTCTGCTTCAAAATCCTATGCTCCTAGTCCTCAGTGAGGTGCTTCTGCTGAGCCTCCTTCTCGGTCAGACCCAATTTGAACTGAGCTGTTTTGCCAACTCTTTCTCATGGTGGCTGCTTAGCTCCAACAACTGCTTCCTGTTGGGGCCCTAAGGAGACCGGGTGGGGAGGCAAGGAGTGACTGGGAGGGGAGGGGTGAATAGAGGCTGGCGATGCGCCCCTCGACGTGAGTGACATTGAGTTGGCCACGCCCACCTAGTCACATGACCACCTAGCCACGCCCACCCAGCTGGTCATTAGGCAGATCATATTAGTGGTCCATCGGATTTAAAATTATGAATTTAGTGGTCCCTGAGGTCTGAAAGGTTGGTGATCCCTGTTCTAGTCCAATTCCCTGCTCAGGCAGGAAACCCTATACCATTTCAGACAAATGGCTGTCCAATCTCTTCTTAAAAGCCTTCAGTGATGGAGCATCCACAACTTCTGGAGGCAAGTCGTTCCACTGATGAATTGATCTGGGATTATGGGATAACAGGACCACAGAATTGGAAGGGGCCTTGGAGGTCTTCTAGTCCAACCCCCTGCTTAGGCAGAAATCTCTATACCATTTCAGACAAGTGGTTGTCCAATCTCTTTATGGGGAAGACATGGTGACAGCCCTCAAAACCAGCAGGCAGCCCCTTTTCCGCTTGAACAAACAGTATGTTTAAAGGATCAATGTATCCACAAAGAGATTTGTCATTAATTTCTAAGAATTACCCTTAATTCCTGTGGATACAATCTCCCTCAAATTAATTCACTGCTCTCTCCGTCTCTTGCTCCGTGGGGAGAGCCCAAAGCAATTAAGAGGAAACCTGCCCCCCCAGGTCAGCAAATTCTCACTTGCACAGACCTTGGCATGGATTTAAATCAAGCTTTAATCCCATCAAAAGGGAGAAAGGAGGAAAAAAAAAAAGAAGGCAGCGATGTGATGGCTTTATCCGTGCTTCTAATCCATCTTCTCAATGGCCGCGTTTAGACAAATGTTTAGCTCGGTTTCCTGCAACATCTCATTTGTCAGGTTCCTTGCAAAGGCCTGGACCATCAATACACCTGATAGAACATATATGCTAAGGCACAAATGAAGCAACGAGCCAACAGGTAAGCAAACTTCACATGCCGTGCAAAACACAACCACAAATTCTGACGTGGAAGCAGCTAAGCGTGTCAGGGGAGAACACAAATAATGAATGTACTTTCTTCAGATTCTAGATTTCCCAAACGCCGTGCGCCGAAGGGAAGCTTTTAAATGTCCTTTAATTCCTTTGTCTGCAAAGTACTAACAGATCTATTGTCTTGTACAATCTAGGCTGAGACAATGGCAAGATAAAAGTGCTCCTTCAAAGCTAGAGTTACACTAGAAATATTCAATTAATGCCGTGCCGGTTTTTTTTTTTTTTTCCCCTCTTTCCCTGTTACATTTTCTTTCAAGAAGGCTCAAATGATTTGACAGCAAGGAGATAACTTTCTGTTCCCATTATTTCTGTTTCTTTTACTCATTGCTAGGGAATGAAGAGAAGAGGAGCAGGAGAAGCCAAAGAGGCTGTAAACCATCAAAAATATAATTTCCTTTTACCTAACTTGCCGTCACCGTGTGTTCTCCCTGGCTCTGCTATTTCCCAATCTGGAAAAAAAAGGAGTTCCTTCTTCTCTTGTAATGAGAGTGAGGGGAACAGAAGAAAGCCAGGGAGAGTGCAGACCATCGCAGCAAGTCAAGTCAAGTCAAGTCAAGTCAAATCAAATCAAATTTTTATCATATTACAGTCACAGACCACGGTGTGAAAGAGAGATGGGGAGAGAGAGGGGGAGAGAGAGAGAAAGAGACGGGGGAGAGAGAGGGAGAGAAAGAGGGAGAGATGGGAAGAGGGAGAGAGAGAGAGAGAGATGGGGAGAGAGTGTAAGAGAGAGACAGGGAGAGAGAGGGGGAGAGATGGGGAGAGAGGGAGAGAGAGAGAGGGAGAGAGAGTGAGAGTGAGAGAGATCCTTGTCTTTCCAACATTGCATCTCTGGTCTCCAAACCCACATTCCAGATGTTGCAGCTGCATTAAGCATATAAAAAGTTAAGTCTCAGGATATTGTAATTTTGCTACCATTGCCTATAAAAACATGCCTAGCCAGTGATTTTTTCCCCCCTTTTATTGCTAAAGTACTTGGAGTCTACCATCTGTCAGCCGGTAGAAGACAAGAAAACTTACTAATTTTTATTACCGATGGACGTAAATGGGGACTATTATCCAACTGCTGTGTTGCTGAAAGAAAGAGGGACAGAATTTTGAGGAACAGCATCTTCACTCCTTCAACCTCACTCCTTCAAGGAGAGCCAACTGTCTTATGCCAAATTTCAACCAAGCATTGCCCAATGTTTGTTCCACTCCAGGACTCACTGGAGAAGAGCCTAATGCTGGGAACGATGGAGGGCAAAAGAAGGAAACGGCAGAGAACGAGGTGGCTGGATGGAGTCACTGAAGCAGTAGGTGTGACTTTAAATGGACTCCGGGGAAAAGTAGAAGACAGGAAGGCCTGGAGGAAAGTTGTCCATGGGGTCACGATGGGTTGGAAACGACTTCACAACTAACAACAACATTTTTTATTTGGAACATATATGCCAGCTGTCAAGTTGACACCAGCATTCTCCAAAACTGTGTCCTCCGGATGAGCTAAGACCCCAAATTCTTATCTTTCCCAGTCATGGACCCATGGGTCGACAGTTCTAGGAGTTCTAGTCCAATGACCATGGTGGTCACCAGCTTGGGGCAGGTGGATCCATGCCTACTGATGACATTGGTGTCAACCCAGAAGAGTAGGCTTCCAACATTTTGAATATCTAATTCATGGAAGCAAAGCACTGTGTAATTTCCTAAATGTTCTTCCCTTATTTGTGCTTATCTGAGCCAGACGTCGTTCATACCACACTATGAAGCCCTAGTAAAACCATACTTAGAGTACTGCATCCAGTTTTGGTCACCACACTATAAAAAAAGATGTCGAGACTGTTATAGTAAGAGTGCAGAGAAGAGCAACCAAGATGATGAGGGGACTGGAGGCTAAAACATATGATGAACGCTTGCAGGAACTAGGCAGGAGCTCTGGTGGCTCAGCAGACTAAAGCACTGTTATTAACATCCACTTACATTTGCTGCCTGCAATTACTGCAAGTTCAAATCTCACCAGGCTCAAGGTTGATTCAGCCTTCCATCCTTTCTAAGGTAGGTAAAATGAGGACCCGGATTGTGGGGGCAATAAGCTGACTTTGTATAAATATACAAAAGTATGAAGGCTATTGCTTAACGTCTTGTAAGCCGCCCTGAGTCTCTGGAGAAGGGCGGCATATAAATCAATTTTTTTAAAAAAATGGCTAGTCTAGTGAAGAGAAGGACCAGGGGAGACAGGATAGCAGTCTTCCAGTATTTGAGGGGCTGCCACAAAGAAGAGGGAGTTAAGCTATTCTCCAAAGCACCCGAAGGCCAGACAAGGAATAACGGATGGAAACTGACCAAGGAGATATTCAACCTGGAAATAAGGAGAAATTTTCTGACAGGGAGAACAATCAACCCATGGAACAGAAGTTGCCTTCAAAAGCTGTGGGAGCTTCATCACTGGAAGCTTTCAAGAAGAGACCGGACTGCCATCTCTCGGGGATGGTGTAGGGTCTCCTGCTTGGGTGAGAGGGTTGGAATAGAATAGATGACCTACAAAATCCCTTTCAACTCTGTTAATTTGTAGTCTGATCTGGGTGCACCTCATGTTCAGGAGCTGCATCTGAGGTGATTGCTCATGCCCTCGTTACTTCCCGCCTGGACTACTGCAACGCTCTCTACATGGGGCGCCCCTTGAGCAGCACTCGGAGGCTCCAACTGGTGCAGAATTCGGCCGCGTGGGTACTTATGGGGGCGACATGGCGCTCCCACGTGACACCTCTCCTGCGCGAGCTGCATTGGCTTCCAGTGGTCTTCCGGGTGCGCTTCAAGGTATTGGTTCTCATCTTCAAAGCGCTCCATGGCTTAGGACCCAGTTACTTACGAGACCACCTTCTGCCACCGATAACCTCCCACCGGCCAATACGCTCCCACAGAGAGGGTCTCCTCAGGGTGCCGTCTGTCAGGCAATGTCGGCTGGCGACCCCCAGGAGGAGAGCCTTCTCTGTGGGGGCACCCGCCCTCTGGAATGAGCTACCCCCAGGGATACGACTGATCCCGGACCTCCGTACTTTCCGCCGGGCCCTGAAGACTTTTTTATTTCAGCAAGCCGGGCTGGGTTAAAAATCTTTTAATTGGGGAATTTTATGGGCAAGGGGTTTTAAATTGGAGAAGCCAAAGATAATTTAATTTCCTTTTAATGTATTTTAATATTTGTATTGTGTGTTTTTAATTTTGGCTGTTCACCGCCCCGAGTCCATCGGGAGAGGGGGCGGTATAAAAATTTAATAAATAAATAAATAAATAAATAAATAAATAAATAAATAAATAAATAAATGAATGTGAAGGGTCCAATCACGCAAAATGACCAACAAGGTCACGACTCTGGGAGATACGAAAACAAGAGAAGTTCTGCTTGCAGCTGGCGAGCAGCCAGTTCTATTTTGTTCCGCTCTTTTTTGGAAGGACGTTGCCCATGTCAGCCCTCAGGAAAATATTTGGGAAGATGATTGGCCTTAAAACGAGAGGCTGGTTCAAAGCAGCACAATGGAGTAAGCAAGCCAAGTCCCTTGGCTATATAAAGAATTGACAGGCATCCGCTGGAGTTCAAGTGAACCTCTGGAGGAGGCCAAATAGACATCCAACTGTCAAGGCTGGGGAAATGATGAAGGTCAACAAAGGTGATTTGTCTTTTGGAAGGTTGACAGTTCATTGGCTGCAAGTTACCTCCGAGCCATTCCGACCTCCTTGTTTTCTTCCATGGCTCTTTATCTCAGGCCAAGTCAAGGAGGCTGACATGCCCTATCTTGACTTTCTCTATTCCTCTCCAAAGTTACCCAAACAACTCGTATTTCACCAGTGCTCATGTCTTCTCTTCTTTTTTTGTGTGTGTGTGCAATTGATGGCAATAGCAATGAGAAAGAAAGAAGGAAGGAAGGAAGATGGGATGGGATGGGAGGGAGGAAGGGAGGGAGGGAGGATGGAAGGAAGGAAGAGAAGGAGGGAGGTATGGAGGGATTGAGGAAGGAAGGAAGGAAGGAAGGAAGGAAGGAAGGAAGGAAGGATGGATGGATGGGTGGGTGGGTGGAAGGAAGGAAGTGGGATGGGAATGAGGAAAGGAAGGAGGAAGGAAGAAGGGAAGGAAGGAAGGGAGGGAGGGATTGAGTAAGTAAGTAAGTAAGGATGGATGGATGGGTGGATGGAAGGAAGGAAGTGGGATGGGAGTGAGGAAGGGAAGGAGGAAGGAAGGAAGGAAGAAAGAAAGATGGGATGGGAGTGAGGAAGGAAAGGAGGGACAGAGGGTTGGTGGGAGGGACAGAGGGAGGGAGGATAGAAGGGAGGGAGGGATTGAGGAAGGAAGGAAGAAAGGAAGTGGGATGGGAGGAAGGGAAGGAGGGAGGATAGAAGGATGGAAGAAAGGAAGTGGGATGGGAGGGAGGAAAGGGAGGATGGATGGATGGATGGATGGATGGATGGAAGGAAGGAAGGAAGGAAGGAAGGAAGGAAGGAAGGAAGGAAGGAAGATAGTACTGTACAGTTTCACCCTCTTTTGATCTTTTGATAAAAACACTTGACCTCAGAAAAATTTCAGCAAATTTATCTTCTCCTTTGAAGATGAAGAAAAGAAAGCCATTTTTCATTTTATCAAATTAGAGCTAGCATTCGCTCTGGACTGCCTGAATATCCCCTCACCGGACCTGGATAAAAGGAATGCAAACACAAGGCTTCACACAACCAAGCCAAAATATGAGAAAGGAGGAGAAGAGAGGAGAAAAACCCTCTTCTGTTTTCTCCTTGAAACCGTTTCTCCACGCTCCTTCAAAGTCTCCCCCCTCAGATAATTTGCCGCATTGAGTGGCTTCTAAAGAGTCCTACCGCGCTGGTCCTGTTAGCATATCCGAGGACACCCTGAACGAAGGTCCAAGTTTAAAAATAAAAATTTAAAAAAAATGAAACCCCTTGGCAACTGCCTCCAGCTTCATAATGGGTGTGAGAGGAATCCTTGCCTCAAGTGGTACTTAAAAGCGGATCCTTGTTCATCTCAGCTGCCCCCGAGTGAACATCAAAGCTCAGCTCCAAATATCTTCATTAAGATTTGAAGGCCATGCCACGACCTCTACTTCGAGAGCTTATAAAAAGTGTCTTCGGTAGCAATCTTCCTCCATTAAACTCTAGGGAAAGAATGACCCCTCCGGGCAAGCAGAGGTCTGGCTAATCAGAGATGGGGAGGAACACAAAAAAAGACTTCCAGTCAAGCGATTGATTTATTATTATTTTAAAAAAAGAAAGAAATTAGAAGGTGGCCATTAGAATATCACACATGAACAAATAAGCGTGCCCTGACAGTTGAGGTGCCCTGACTCGGAAAGAAAATGATCTAGTTCGTAGAACAGAGGGGGAAAAAAAAAGAAGAAGAATCTGAAGGCTCAAAGAAGAATTGTTAAACAAAATGCACAGGTACAGTATAGGTGGTACTTTGCTTAATAATAGTAACTGTGAGAGGGATCTTGGAGTCCTAGTGGACAACCATTTAAATAGGAGCCAGCCGTGTGCAGCAGCTGCCAAAAAGGCCAACACAGTTCTAGGCTGCATAAACAGAGGGATAGAATCAAGACCACGTGAAGTGTTAATACCACTTTATGATGCCTTGGTAAGGCCACACTTGGAATACGGCATCCAGTTTTGGTTGCCACGATGTAAAAACGATGTGGAGACTCTAGAAAGAGTGCAGAGAAGAGCAACCAAGATGATTAGGTGGCTGGAGGCTAAAATATATGAAGAACAGTTGCAGGAACTGGGCATGTCTACTTTGATGAAAAGAAGGACCAGGGGAGACATGATAGCAGTCTTCCAATATCTCAGGGGCTGCCCCAAAGAAGAGGGAGTCAAGCTATTCTCCGAAGCACCTGAGGGCAGGACAAGAAGCAAAGGGTGGAAACTAATCAAGGAGAGAAGCAACCTAGAACTAAGGAGAAATTTTCTGACAGTGAGAACAATTAACCAGTGGAACAACTTGCCTCCAGAAGTTGTGAATGCTCCGATACTGGAAGTTTTAAAGAAGATGTTGGATAACCCTTTGTCTAAAGTGGTGTAGGGTTTCCTGCCTAAGCAAGGGGTTGGACTAGAAGACCTCTAAGGTCCCTTCCAACTCTGTTATTCTATTCTATTCTATTCTATTCTATTCTATTCTATTCTATTCTATTCTATTCTATTCTATTCTATTCTATTCTATTCTAAACAATTAAGAGTGTGGTCAAAGGTTCACCAACGTTGAAGTTCAAAGCTGGAAGAGTTATTTACGCCTCCAGAATCAGGCAGAAAAAGGAATTGTTTCTGAATTCAGCTTTACACAATGTCCAAGTTTCTGGGAATCTCAGAATTTATATATATACCCCTCTCCAGGGGAAGGATACTACAAAATCCCCATTCCCTCCCCACTCCAGGGGGAAGGATATTGCAAAATCTCCATTTCCTCCCCACTCCAGGGGGAAGGATACTGCAAAAGCCCCATTCCCTACCCACTCCAGGGGGAAGAATACTGCAAAATCTCCATTCCCACCCCACTCCAAGGGAAGGATACTACAAAATCCCCATTGCCGCCCCACTCTAGGGCCAGCCAGAGGTGGTATTTGCCGGTTCTCCGAATTACTCAAAATTTCTGCTACCTGTTCTCCAGAACCTGTCAGAACCTGCTGGATTTCACCCCTGATTTCCGATCAGGCCGACCACCAACCGTTCTGGCTGCTATCTCCATAGTTAAATTTTCAATCTGCAAAAACCCTGCCCTGTATTTTACTTAAAATCTTCTCTTCATTTTCTTGCCCTTTATATTTTTTGCCGTGCGTACGCTTTTTCTAAAATATTAATTTATCAGCCTTTCTTTCGAAAGATGCCGCCTCGGCAGCTTTTGCTCGAGGAAGAAATAACTACCAAAATTCTCAAGCGATACATTTCTTCCCCCCACCCACCATTTCTGCTGTATCCATTCTTTCTTTTTTCTTCTTCTTCTTCTTCCTTTTGTGTCTTTTATAGTCTCTGCCTCAATGAACAGCAGATCTTATTATTTCTCAGGACTTCCGGGGGGAAAAAATGGTGAACAGAAGACAGCTCTGCTAAAAGCAGAATGAAGAGCTGGGAAGAATAAAGAGCTGGAGAAATATACCGGGTCTTTGTTAATTCCTCTCCAGATGAGGAAAAGACGGAAGATTGCCCACAAGTGCTCCGGACGATGACTTCTTGTGAGGAGATTACAAGAAAGCCTAGAACTCTGGGATACGAAGTAATAGCCATCTTGTTCAAATCATGGCTGATGGCCCTTGGTTCACAGACTTGTTTTTCTAACCTAGCACTGATGATGTTGTTGCCTAGTTTGGTAATGAAACGTCTGCAAAAAAAAAAAAAAAACAACAACAACCCAACTCAGAGAGTACCAAGGACTACCTCCTCCTCCTCCTCCTCCTCCTCCTCCTCCTCCTCCTCCTCCTCCTCCTCCTCCTTCCAAACTCCACTCCCTCCTAGCACTGATGATGTTATCTAGTTGGGTAATGAAACCTCTGCAAGCAAATAAACTCAGAGAACACCAAGGACTCATAGTCCTCCTCCTCCTGCTCCTCCTCCTCCTCCTGCTCTTCCTCCCCGCAAACTCCACTCCCTTCTAGCACTGATTATGTTACCTAGCTGGGTCATGAAGCGTTTGCAAGAAAACAACCAAGCTCAGAGAGCACCAAGGACCCCACAAACTTCCGTTTTCCAGAAATCGCTTGTTAACTCTATTTCAGCTATTAAGAACCTTTGCACTGACAGGTTTCGGACAGCACCGGGAGAGTATCCTTCCATCCTTAGTGAAAGACGTTTTATACATCAACCTGAGGACCTTTAAAAAGTGGAATAAACAGCTAAAAAGTGATTAGAATGTTGATTTGGGAAAATTACAAATGAACTAAGGTTCCAAATGGATTGGAAATAAAATTTTTGAAATTAATTAGGAGAATCCTTTCTGCGGGAAATTCTTGAATTCTTTAAAAACACCCACACCCACACAATAGAATGAAACTTTGAAGGTTGGACACCAGAGGGAACCAAAAGGAATGAAAGAGTACACCTATACAATGTCTGCCAGATATATTTCACTAGAAGGCTCCAACTCCCCACCCAGTAAAGGCTGTCAGTTATGGAGTGTTTATTCAAATATCTAAAGCAATTACTAGCTTGAGAAATATAATTATTGTGTCTAAATATGGTGAAGCGCAGAAAGTGACATAGATGCTAAGATCCAGACTGAGGCCTATACAATGGCTACAAAAAAGACAGTTGCTATTGTGATTATTTTGATGATGACGATGATGATGATGGAGGAGGAGGAGGAAGAGGAGGAGGGGAAGGGGAAAGGGAAGGAGGAGGAGGAGAATTAAGAAGACTGAAGAAGAAGGAGGAGGAGGAGGAGGAGGAGAAGGAGGAGGAGAAGGAGAAGGAGAAGAGGAAGAGGAAGAAGAGGAGGAAGAGGAGGAGGAGGAAGAAGAGGAAGAAGGAGGAGGAGGAGGAGAAGAAGAAGAAGAAGATAAATGCTGTGCCAGGAAAAGCAGCCCAAGTTCTAATGCTAACATTGGATCAGTCTTTCATTCCTGAGATATTTGTAGAAGCATCCATAATTTCACATCAAATATTTATTCCTACATTTATTAAATTCTAAATAATTCAGCACTTGCTGCATGTCACAGAGAGACTCGGTTAAGCGTTCTCAGCTGACTGCATCTGGATCTCTCATGTCTTCTAAAATTGGGATGTTCTTGAGAAGGTGATGTTTTTTCCATTATTTGGAGAACGTTTTTTGGAAGAAACTATGTCTTCACTCATGACAATTTGTCAGTTATCTCGTTGATTGGTTTTGTCTAGTTTTCTGTTAGGGAAACTAACATTTATGTGCATTATGGAATGAAGAAAATTGAACTCAGTCTAAAGTAGAAAATCTAAATTATTTCCTGAGATTCCTGAACCTTCCACACGTTTCCAGAGGAACTAAAAAGTCTTCTAGTTGAGTGAACATTAGTGTCAGGGTCCCGATGGATGCCCTAATTAAATCATGAGTCTCGAGCCAAGCTTCAAAAGAAATCCAGTTATTTTATTAGGAGCTTCATGTCGGCTTGTTCCCAAGTGAAGCCAGCTCTGACCCTACGAAATTTACATTCCAATTATGACCCTGTTTCCACCCTCCCCGCAGGGTGTGTCATCAATCACATTCCAACGGAGCAATTTCAAGGGTTGTAGAGGTCACTCCCCTTGGCTGCTGTAGGTAACCCTGGAATACAATCTTGAGAGAGATAAGCCTGGAATGTGCATCTGTCTTTGGATGCTGTGACATTTCACTGGTTTCCCCCGCCCCCCCCCCCCCCCCCCCCCCCCCGGGCCTATGGCAAGTCGAGAGCAAGTCAGGGATGCTTTGTGTGTTGACAATTAGCATGAATATGAAAGAACACCAAAAGAGCTTAGCAAATAAATCTGATTTGTTTTTCATGTAGCGAGAGAAACTTACAGTTCAAGCACCCCATTCAGTATTGAGCTGGAAGACCTACCACAGAGCTGAGAACTTTCCAATACCAAGAGTTGAGGAAGGACCTTCTTACCTGACGTCTGCTGGATCTTCAGTCACAAGGACATCAGTCTTGCAGCTAGCCAATGGATTGATGGAAAGCTCCACCGGGGGAACCACAAAACTTTTACTCACAGGAAGCCAAAGGCCTTGGCCCAGGCTGTAGGTAGACCTTCAAAAAAGAAGACACATGAGAGCAGAAGACAAAAAAAAACAATGCCGGTTTGAGAATTTTGGACTTTCGGGCTCTAAGACTCAGCACAGAATCTCAAAATATGAAGTCCATCAAATGTGAGGTTCCATCAAAAGTAAGCTTTGAAATATTGTCTAATTTTTGTCGTTGGTCAATGGTGGCTAAATTATGGAAGCAATATCAATGAATCTCATTTTAACAGCTTATATATTTAGACTGTGCTGAAAATTAAGGACCAATAGCATCACTTGAGGTTCCATCAAAGGTAAGGGTTTGAAATAGTGTCTAATTTTTGTTGGCCTTTTTTTGGTCAATGGTGGCCAAATTATGGGAGCGATACTAATGAATCTCATTTTAACAGCTTTTACATATTTAGACTGTCCTGAAAATTATGGACATATACCATCACTTGTAAAGGTAAAGGTAAAGGTAAAGGTTCCCCTCGCACATATGTGCTAGTTGTTCCTGACTCTAGGGGGCGGTGCTCATCTCCATTTCAAAGCTGAAGAGCCAGCGCTGTCCGAAGATGTCTCCGTGGTCATGTGGCCAACATGACTCAACGCCAAAGGCGCACAGAACGCTGTTACTTTCCCACCAAAGGTGGTCCCTATTTTTCTACTTGCATTTTTTCTTATGTGCTTTCGAACTGCTAGGTTGGCAGAAGCTGGGACAAGTCACGGGAACTCACCCCATTAGGCGGCACTAGGGATTCGAACCGCTGAACTGCCGACCTTTCGATCGACAAGCTCAGCATCTTAGCCACTGAGCCACTGCGTCCCTATTAGCATCACTTGAGGTTCCATCAAAGGTAAGGGTTTGAAATATTGTCTAATTTTGGTTGGGGGGTTTTTTGGTCAACAGTGGACAAATTATGGAAGCAATACTAATGAATCTCATTTTAACAGCTTTTATATATTTAGACTGTGCTGAAAATTATGGACCAATAGCATCACTGGCCAGAAGTGAAAACAAGACGCCCTTGGATGCATTTTGGCCCTGAGGTCAGTTACGTCTTATCTTGACACAACCATCCCTTGTATACTGAAGACAATTTAGTTTTCTTGAGATGAACAGAAGTGGTAGAAAGACCAGCATACACACAAAATAAATCTTTGGAACACAATGTCCGTATATGCCGGAATGGAAAATGAACTTCTGAATGACTGTGAAATACTCCTGGTTCAGACCAGATCGCCCGATCCGGTAGCAATGGAGGCGGGTGGTTCGGAGAACTGGTAGCAAAAATCCCTACCCACCCACCCCTATGCCCAGCTGAGCCGCGCGATCATCAGAGGCTTTTTTTTCTTTTAAATGCCTCTGACCAATCCAAGCTGAGTTGCCTGATCGGCAGAGGCTTTTTAAAAAAGCCTTTTTGTTTAAAAAAGCCTCTGCCGATCAGGCAACTCATCTTGGATCGTCAGAGGCATTTAAAAGAAAAAAGCCTCTGCCGATCAGGCAACTCAGCTTGGATCGTCAGAGGCATTTAAAAGAAAAAAGCCTCTGCCGATCAGGCAACTCAGCTTGGATCGTCAGAGGCATTTAAAAGAAAAAAGCCTCTGCCGATCAGGCAACTCAGCTTGGATCGTCAGAGGCATTTAAAAGAAAAAAGCCTCTGCCGATCAGGCAACTCAGCTTGGATCGTCAGAGGCATTTAAAAGAAAAAAGCCTCTGCCGATCAGGCAACTCAGCTGGGATTGTCAGAGCCTTTTGAAAGCATTTTTTAACAACCTCTAGAAAAAATGGTTTTAAAAGTTAAAAAAGAAAAATTGGCCACGCCTACCCAGTCACATTACCCCACCCTCCCCACTAAGCCACGCCCACAGAACCAGTAGTAACAAATTTTAGATTTCACCCCTGACGCAGTAACAACTTCAGCAAATGTATGCAAGAAAACCACCAAACTCAGGGAGCATCAAGGACCCCACAATGACCTCTGAAATTGAACTACCCTCCTTCACCCCCAAAACCAAGAAAGGACAGATCGACGGGGAAACATCAATCAAACCGATTGCATGACTCACCTAAGAATTTTCTCCGGAGCTTGTTCTCCCGTCACCAAATCGTAACCTCTTTCCAGAGTTGTGTACGGCCAAGGGCTGGTGAAAACAAAGGAAGAAAAACACTCATTATTATCATCCACGGAAAGGGTTTGGAATTTAAAAACAAGAGCCGGCCAGAAGCAAATCCATTTCTCCTTTTAATAACAACATTACTCACTGCCATATCATTTTCTCATCTTCGGCCCAAACAGCTTATTATCCTTTCTTTCTCTTTTTTTCCCAGTAATTACGCTATTTATTTATGGCATTCTAATGCATTGGCAGCTTATCTATATTTAATTATATGTATTGTCCTGCTCCAGCCTTGTGGCTCTTGCGGATTGATTGATATATTAAGATGATATTGAAGTAACGATTTCCAGCCTCACTTTCCTCCCCCTGCGAAAGTCAAGCGTGCTTGCCGCTGTTTAACTTTTAATGGTTTCTTGAGACTTCAGAATTGACGTTGTGCAGAGCATTGGGCCATGTAAATCAGAGTGAGTGTTGGTGGCATTTAAATAAGCCCTTTGTTGACAAGCTGGAGAAGCGTAGCGTTGAAACTAAGATTCCTGGCTTGCAAACTTCGCCTACTAGCTTTGAGCCACAGCTCCCGCGTAATTCCTTTACTCCAGAAAGCCAATCCTTAAAAAATACACATTTAATGCATTATTTATACAGAAATCTCCTTCCGGAGAGAAGATTTAAAGGGAGCCAAACCCAGGGAAGCAATGTGGTATACTCATACCCTTGAACAGCATCCAAAGGCAGGCTAACCATCATCAAAACACGGTTAATTAAAGACCTCCTCCATTGGCGTCTCCCGATGCATGCAATCTTGGTTAACAACCAGTTGTTTTTTTTTTAAATTCCTGCTTTCCGGATGAACCTGGGAGGAAGAGTTAACCTCTGGCTCCGTTCCCAGGCCTGGAGTTGGAGTTTGTCACTGTTTAATGGTCCCTGTTTTGCTTGATAGATTTTGTTAGCAGAATGTTTTAGCCTGTTGATTTAATGTTTCTGGCTGTTGTTTTTTTTCTTTTAATGGTTGGTGTTTTTTTAGATAAAAAAGGTATGTAAGCAGTGATGGGATTCAGCCGGTTCGGGAAAACTGGTAGTTAAATTTCTGGCTGGCCACACCCCATCCCTTCCAGGAGTCCCCACATGCCTCATTTTGGCTCCTAGGTAAGTGCAGTGAGGCGTACTAGGTTCAAAACGAGGCACCGGGAGGGGTGGGTGTGACATGTTCCCCCCGCGACCCGTTTTCTCTCCCGGGAGGCTTCAGGGAGGCCCTGCAACCTATCTTTCCTCACTTCTCCTTCCCCTTTCCCTCCCTACTCTTTTCCTATTTACTTTGTACTTTGTATTTTATATAAAGGGACACGGTGGCTCATTGGCTAAGATGCTGAGCTTGTCGATCAGAAGGTTGGAACGGTTCGAATCCCTAGTGCCGCGTAACGGGGGTGAGCTCCCGTGACTTGTCCCAGTTTCTGCCAACCTAGCAGTTTGAAAGCAGGTAAAAATGCAAGTAGAAAAATAGGGACCACCTTTGGTGGGAAGGTAACAACGTTCCGTGCGCCTTTGGCGTTGAGTCATGCTGGCCACATGACCACGGAGACGTCTTCGGACAGCGCTGGCTCTTCGGCTTTGAAACAGAGATGAGCACTGCCCCCTAGAGTCGGGAACGACTAGCACATATGTGCAAGGGGAACCTTTACCTTTACCTTACTTTATAACTCAATAAAAAATGTTAATGGGAAAAAAAAGCATGTAACCAAACAAACCTTCTGGGACAGGCAGAATTTGGGGAACACAATTAAACATGGAATTCTTACTGATGACGATGGCTGGATTTTCTGGTCAGTAATTCGGAAAAGTCTGGTGTCTTGGTTGCACAAAGATGCTGCTTTAATGCCGTCCTTCCTTCCTTGCCAATTTTCCCTGGAGGTTGCCCACCCTGCCCTAGAAGACCCTGACATATTTACCCTTCGCTGTGTTCCCAGGTGTTACGGATACAAAGGTGTCGATGAACAGGATCGGGCGCGTAGCCTTCGTGGCAGCTGCACTCACCTGGAAACAGAGAAAACCTCAAATGTTCAACTCCTCCTTGCATTTTCGATCCACGGTTCTACAAGTAGTCCTCGATGTACGGCGGACACTGAGCCCCCCCCCCCAATTTGTTGTTCTTAATTTGCACATGTGACCCCGCCAAAGATAAGGTACCCTGTTTCCCCGGAAATAAGTCATCCCCTGATAATAAGCCCAATCGGGCTTTTGAGCGCATGCACTAAAATAACCTCCCCCTGAAAATAAGCCCTCCCCGAAAATATTTAAATGCAGAGCTGGAAATCAGGTAAGATGGCAAGAGAAGCCTCATTTTACTCCAGGTGCCCCAAAATAATAAGATCTCCCCGAAAATAAGGCCAAGCGCTTCTTTCGGGGTTCAAAAAAATATAAGACAGGGTCTTATTTTTGGGAAAACATGGTATTCTATTTCTATTGCATTGCATTGCATTCTATTCTATTCTATTCTATTCTATTCTATTCTATTCTATTCTATTCTATTCTATTCTATTCTATTCTCTATTCTATTCTATTCTATTCTATTCTATTCTATTCTATTCTATTCTTTTTTATATTCTACCCTGTTTCCCCAAAAACAGATAATAAGCCAATCAGGCTGATAATAAGCCAATCAGGCTTTTGAGCGCATGTGCTAAAATAAGCCCTCCCCAAAAATATTTAAATGCAGAGCTGGAAATCAGGTAAGATGGCAAGAGGAGCCCCATCTTGCTCCACGCGCCCCAAAATAATATCTCGCCGAAAATAAGGCTAAACGCTTCTTTCGGAGTTAAAAAAATATATATAAGACAGGGTCTTATTTTCGGGAAAACATGGATAGTCTCCAACTTACAATTGTTCGTTTAGTGACCATTCAAAGTTACTGAACTACACTGAAAAATGTGATTGATGGCCGTCTTTTTTCAGTTACCTTTGCAGTCAAAATTCAAATTCAGAGGCTTGGCAACTGGCATGAACTTATGTCGGTTGCTGTGTCCCTGGGTCATGCAAATCCCCTTTTTGCAAAGTCAATGGGGGGCAGCCGGATTCACTTAACAACTGGGCTACTAACTAAACAACAGCAGTGACAAGAAAGGTCGTAAAATGCTGCAAAACTCACTTAATGACAGAATATCTCACTTAACGAGAGAAATGTTGGGCTCCGTTGTGGTTTTGGCTTCTAGCGACGTGCCTGGTTTTATACGATTCGGCACCTCTCTGTTGGTTGCGCTGGCTGTCTATAGTACAGGTAGTCCTCAACTTACAACCTCCACGGAGCCCAAATTTTCTGTTGTTAAGCGAGA
>NW_026844067.1:1246140-1260886 GCF_029531705.1 Pantherophis guttatus | reverse complement strand
TATTCTATTCTATTCTATTCTATTCTATTCTATTCTATTCTATTCTACTCTACTCTACTCTACTCTACTCTACTCTATACTCTACTCCAAATTCCATACCTATCCTATCCTACCCTACCCTACCCTACCCTACCCTACCCTACCCTACCCTACCCTACCCTACCCTTCCCTTCCCTTCCCTCCCCTCCCCTCCCCTCCCGTCCCCTCCTCTCCTCTCCTCACTCTGCTCCGCTCCGCTCTACTCCGCTCCACTCCACTCCACTCCATTCCATTCTTTCTCTTATTATATTATATTCTATTCCTCACTAACTCTCTCTCTCTCTACCACATATATAAAACAGCTACGCAATGTGTAGCCTCAGGAATTTCCGAGGTCTTTTTCACCCTGTTAATAACAGACTGATGCAGCCATGCATGTTAAATAACTCTTTATCAAAACTAACAAAGATTTTTTTTTTTAATGCATTGGCTCTACAGCATCAATAAATAATTCACACAGACTTCTGGTTAAGGTAGCACTGATGTAGCGATTGCCGGAATGAGAAGTTAGAAATTAAAATGATAAAAAAATTAGAAAAAAAAAAACAGACAGTCCCCGACTTACAACCACCATGGAGTCCAACATTTCTGTTGCTAAATGAGACATCCTTTCAGTGAGTTTTGCCCTGTTTTACGACCTTTATGACCATAGTGACTCACTGCAGTTGTTAAGTGAGTCACATGGCTGTTAAGGGAATCTGGTTTCCCTATCGACGGTCGCAAAAAGAGGATCCCGCGACCCCTGGACATCGTCATAAAGGTGAGTCTGTTAGCCAAATGTTAGCCGAATGTAAATCAGGTGGCGGTGTGGATGCTTCAATGGTCATAAGTGTGAAAAAACAGAACATACTTTTTTCAGTGCTTTGTTCACTAAACAGACATATATATTATTCATAAACATTTTGAATACAGTGTATTGTCAGGGTATATCATTTACAAAAGAAAAACAAAGCGAGAACAAAAAAATATTAACACATATACTGGTAACAATAGTAATAACAGAACAGAACAGTTTCTCTTTATATTAGCTTATTTATGATTCTGTTAATTATATTGGCATATTTATAATTATAAATCATCTTTCTATTTAATTCACACATAGCAATAATCTTTCTTCATCTAATTGTCTCTAACCACTCATAAAATCTATTTTCATATCAAATAATATTCTGTGTCTCCTTTGCCTTTTATTTTTAAAGTCAATCTGTCCATCTCTGCACAGTCTAAAATTTTCCTAATTATATCCTCATCTGATGGGAGTGTTCTCATTTTTCCAATCCTGTGCAAATACAGTCCTTGCTGCTGTCAGTACATGCAAAACTAAATAAATTGTCCCTTTATCATAACCCTCTGGCATTATACCCAACAAAAATAAACAGGTTTTTTTTGTAAGTGTGGTTTACCTGTATGACATTGAGAAATATATAAATATAATTATGTACAGAAATAGAAGTATTTCTTAGCTGCAAACCTCCCCAGTCGAGAAATAGTTCAAGGAAGATACCTAAATGACACCCCTTCTCCTGCCTTTTTGGCTTGGCACCAATGTTGTTTCTGTTGGGGAATCTAACACAATGTGATAAATACAAGGCTGTGATCAAAGGGCCTTCAAACAGACTGAAAAGACTTTGCTCCCAGGAATTGGCTCTTTTGCTTTGGGGTTCTTTGGTGGTATTCAGCCGGTTCGGATCAGTTTGTCTGAACCGGTAGCGGAAATCGTGGGTGGACCCACCTACCCACCCTGGCTCTATGCCATCCTATTTAGGCATGTTTTTGAGGCGGGGGCACACGCGGAAGGCACGTGCGCTAGCAAAGGGCATACGCGGAAGGCCGGATGCATGCATGGACTCACATTTGCAAACCGGTAGGGAAAGTAAGTCAATACCAACCATGGTTTCTTCCCCCACACTCCTTTTTTTTTTATTTCCACCCAAGGCAACCAAAGTACAATTCATCTGGTTGAGGTTGTCTATTAATTAATTAATTAATTAATTTATTTATTAATTCATTCATTCATTCATTTGCAAGAAGCGATGGGTGGAAACTATCAAGGAGAGAAGCAACTAAGAACTAAGGAGAAATTTCCCGACAGTGAGAACAATTCATCAGTGGAACAACTTTGCCTCCAGAAGTTGTGAATGCTCCAACACTGGAGTTTTGAAGAAGACGTTGGATAACCATGGTCAGAAGTGGTGTAGGGTTTCCTGTCTAAGCAGGGGGTTGGACTAGAAGACCTCCAAGGTACCCTTCCAACTCTGTTATTCTATTCTATTCTATTCTATTCTATTCTATTCTATTCTATTCTATTCTATTCTATTCTATTCTATTCTCTGTTATTCTATTCTGTTCTATTCTATTCTGTTATTCTATTTGAACAGCAAAGAAGGTTTGGATCAAACTAGGGCTCTGTCAGCACCATCTCTGGAAAAAGTGCAGAGAAGAGCAACAAAGAGGATTAGGGGACTGGAGGCTAAAACCTATAAAGAATGGTTGCAGGAACTGGCTATGTCTAGTTTAATGAAAAGAAGGACTAGGGGAGACATGATAGCAGTCTTCCAATATCTCAGGGCTGCAAAGAAGAGGGAGTCAAGCTATTCTCCAAAGCACCTGAAGGCAGGACAAGAAGCAATAGGTGAAAACTCATCAAGGAGAGAAGCAACTTAGAACTAAGGAGAAATTTCCTGACAATAAGAATAATGAACCAGTGAACTACTTGCCTCCAGAATTGTGGGTGCTCTGGGCAAGATCAGAGTAGCTATTCGTTTGTCAAATCTCTAATGAACCGGAATCCTAACCGTAAACTTCCTCAAAAGATTCAGCTAGCTTTTTCAATATGAAATATTTGGTCGCCACGATGTATAAAAAGATGTGGGGACTCTAGAAAGAGTGCAGAGAAGAGCAACTAAGAGGATTAGGGACTGGAGGCTAAAACATAGGAAGAAGGGTTGCAGGAACTGGGTATGTCTAGTTTAATGAAAAGAAGGACCAGGGGAGACATGATAGCAGTCTTCCAATATCTCAGGGGCTGCCACAAAGAAAAGGGAGTCAAGCTATTCTCCAAAGCACCTAGGCAGGACAAGAAGCAATGGGTGGAAACTAATCAAGGAGAGAAGCAACTTAGAACTAAGGAGAAATTTCCTGACAGTGAGAACAATTCATCAGTGGAACAAAAGTTGCCTCCAGAAGTTGTAAATGCTCCAACACTGGAAGTTCTTAAGAAAAGTTTGGATAACCATTTGTCTGAAGTGGTGTAGGGTTTCCTGCCTAAGCAGGGGCTGGATTAGAAGACCTCCAAGGTCCCTTTCACATTAGTAGAGTAGAGTAGAGTTATTCTACTCTACTCTACTCTACTCTATCTACTCTACTCTATTTAATTATTTATTTATTTTTATTTTTATTTTAGGAAATTTATATTGCTGCCTATTCGCACATGGGAACCCAGGAGGCTTAGAGGAATATCAAAACCATAAAGTCATATATAAAACCATAAAACCATAAGGAGCCTGGATAGCTCAACAGACTAAGCACTGTAATTTAACACCAGCTGTCTGCAATTAAAGTAAGATCGAATCTCGCCAGGCTCAAGGTTGACTCAGCCTTCCATCCTTTCTAAGATAGGTAAATTGAGGACCCAGTTTGTGGGGGCAATAAGCTGACTTTGTATAAAAATATACAAAAGGATGAAGGCTATTGCTTAGCGCATTGTAAGCCGCCCTGAGTCTCCGGAGAAGGGCGGCATATAAATCAAAAATTAAAAACAAAACAAAACAATAAAAGGGAATAGTCCTGTAATAAATCAATCGTACAATATTATAAATCATATAATAAATGAATATTACAATAATATAATAACCCCCACCCTGGCGACAACACATCACACAAACCATTTAATGGGCTCCATCCCTCTCTGTGTCATGGAGGGTATGTGGATGGGAGAGGATAACTCCAAAAGAAGGAAGAGGTGGAGGGGAACCAAGACAGGACTAATGACATGCTAAACTGCAGCCGCTCTTTCATAAAATATTCACCGTCTTAAGCACGTCTTGATATTAAAAGATTATTCGTCCCGGCGACACCCGAGACCTGATTTACGAGCTGCTAGGAGGCTGCTAACTTTCTGATTCATGATGCCAGGTTTCCAAAGGTAACCTTTCCAGCAAGGGGAATAGGGGTGTGTGGGGAGGTGGGATTTAGGAAAGGTGGGAGGAAAGGAATGACTTGGCAGGAAGGCATCCCTCTTGGCTTGGGGAGGCAGAGCGGGATGTGGAAGAGGGGGAGGCCCCGGGCTCCGTTCTCGGTTTGTTTTTAGGGTAGGGTTTGCCAATCGAAGCGGCTCCTTAATAAGTCATTTCTTCCCTCCCGAGTTTTTATCTGCCTGGGTCATTAATCCCTCACACTTACAGAATAACAAATATATGTTCTACAAATCAGCCAGACTTGGGGGAAAAAGAAAAAGAAAAAGAAAAGAAAACACCCAGATTGGAGAAGAGCAGAGAAGGGAGCATCCTTGTAAGATATAAAGATGTTACTGTTGTTATTCGTTGGTTAATTAGTGGATTAATTAATGGCGGCGTTTTACACCACAGTGGCAGAACCTGGAGTTCCCCTGCATTTTAAGTCCTCCTCCCCTCCTCCTCCTTCTTCTCTTCCTCCTCCTCCATGCTTTCGTCCTCCTTCTCCTCCCCTTCTCCATCTCCTCCTCCTCCATCTCTTCCTCCTCCTCCATCTCCTCCTCCTCCTTCATCTCCTCCTCCTCCATCTTCTCTTCCTCTTCCTCCTCCACCTCCTCACATTTCATTGCCCAATGAGGTAGCATCATCATTGCTAGGAGGAAGTGAGGTTTGATCTCCACCCTCTTCTAGCACAGATGATGTTACCTAGATGGGTAATGAAAGGTCTGCAAGAAAACCACCAAGCTCAGAAAGCACCAAGGACCCCACACAGTCCTCCTCCTCCTCCTCCATTGTTTAAATTATGGATTTCAAAATGGTTTTGTAAGACTTCATAGTGCAGAAAACACAGATTACCTTCACTAACCCACAAAGAAAATCTGCATTTTAACAGGCACCCAGAATTGTTGCGATTCTTTGTAACTATTAATAAGCAATCGGCATTAGAACCCAATTATCAATACTAGGTTCCATTGCAACATCCAGACTTATGATTCTTAATACATTTCCATTCCTCCATGATGTATTGATGTAAGTGGAGAGGAAACAATTCTATATCCATGAAAATATAATAAAAGGTTAGGGAGACCGATATTCAGAAGTACCATTAGAATGGAATAGAATAGAATAGAATAGAATAGAATAGAATAGAATAGAATAGAGTAGAGTAGAGTAGAGTAGAGTAGAGTAGAGTAGAGTAGAGTAGAGAATAGAAAATAGAAATAGAAATGGAAATGGAAATGGAAATAGAATGAAATGGAGTAGGGTAGGGTAGGGTAGGGTTAGGGTAGGGTAGAGTAGAGTAGAGTAGATAGAGTAGAGTAGAGTAGAGTAGAGTAGAGTAGAGTAGAGTAGAGTAAAAATAGAAATAGAAATAGAAATAGAAATAGAATACTTTATTTAGCTAAGTGTGAATTGACACACAATTAATTTGTCCCCAGTGCAGAAATACAGGCCAGGTATTCCCCAGTGAAAACTGCAAGCCAAGGTTTGAAGACGGCCCGTATTTCCATCTCAACCTAACGATTACATTCTGCAAGCATTCAAGTTCACGTCATCCTAAGCGGGGCTTTTCCACTTGACTTTGCTGATTAAGCCACAATCAGCTGGCTTCCTAGGGTCATGCACGGCTATAAATCATGGCTTGCAAAAAACGCAACGGTTGAGTTCACACCCTCCGTTCAACCCCGGTTGTCCCGGCCCAGAGCTGCTTTGAAGACAGCTTTCTAAGCAGGAGAGTGTTTAGCAACAGGAAGGAGAATGCTACGGATGGGTTGTGCTAGCGCCAACCGGTTTACACACCCCTCTTGGTTGTGCAAACAACGCACGCAGCTTGATTCTGTTAGAAGGAGCTTTGTTTTCAGGAAGCGGAGGTCTTTCTCCCTGCATTTTGACCTTCTGCTGGCAATTATCCGAGAAAGGCAGCTCAGAGCAATCTGTTCAGGCCCGAGCCTATATTACTGTTGGAAAGAGGCCAAGTCCAGTTCCCAGCATCAGGGATTTTTATCAGAGGTCACCCCACTGCAGATGTGCTGGGAGTATAGGGGAGAGGGAAAAGGGAGAGGAGGGATGATGTGATCTCAAAGACCCTCTTTTCAGGATCTTGGGTGGCGCAGTGGTTAGACGGCTGTACTGCAGGCTAACTCTGCCGACTGTCAGCAGTTTGATTCTCACCGGCTCAAGGTTTGACTCAGTTTGACTTCCATCCTTCCCAGGTTGGTAGGCAAGAGGCTGACTCGGTAAACCTCTTAGAGAGGGTTGTAAAGGACTGTGAAGAGGTATATAAATTTAAGTGCTATTGCTTGCTTCCTTCCCTTTCTTCCTTCTTTCTTTCCCACTCTTTTCTCCTTCCTTCCTTCCTTCCTTCCTTCCTTCCTTCCTTCCTTCCTTCCTTCCTTCCTTCCTTCCCTTCCCTTCCCTTCCCTTCCTTCCTTCTTGCCATGGTGACACAGTGATTACAATGCAATATTGCAGGTTAATTCTGCCCATTGTCATCAGTTTGATCCTGACCAGCTCAAAGTTGACTCAGCCTTTCATCCTTCTGAGATCGGTAAAATGAGGACCCAGATTGTTGGGGGCAGAGGCTGACTCTGTAAACTGCTTAGAGAGGGCTGGAAAGCACTGTGAAATGATATGTAAGTCTAAATGCTATTGCTATTCCTTCCTTCCTTCCTTCCTTCCTTCTTCCTTCCTTCCTTCCTTCCTTCCTTCCTTCCTTTCCCTCCTTTCCTTCCTTCCCATGGTGACGCAGTGATTAGAATGCAGTATTGCAGGTTAATTCTGCCCATTGCCATCAATTCGATCCTGACCAGCTCAAAGTTGACTCAGCCTTTTATCCTTCCGAGATTGGTAAAACGAGGACCCAGATTATTGGGGGCAAGAGGCTGTCTCTGTAAACTGCTTAGAGAGGGCTGAAAAACACTGTGAAGCAGTATATAAGACTAAGTGCTACTGTTATTGCCCTCCCTTCCTTCCTTCTTTCCTTCCTTCCTTCCTTCCTTCCTTCCTTCCTTCCTTCCTTCCTTCCTTCTTTCCTTCTTTCCTTCCTTCCCTCCTCCCTCCCTCCCTCCTTTGCCATGGTGGTGCAGTGGTTAGAATGCAGTATTGCAGCTTAATTCTGCCTACTGCCAGGAGTTCGATCCTGACCGGCTCAAAGTTGACTCAGCCTTCCATTCTTCTGAGGTCGGTAAAATGTGGATGCAGATCGTTGGGCGCAAAGTGCTGATTGTGTAAACTGCTTAGAGTGGGCTGTATATAAGTCTCAGTGCTATTGCTACTGTTATCTGTTCCCGTGCATAGATGGCAAATTGGGTTTATTTGATTAGAAGCGAGATTGTTCTTTCAAAGTTGTTTTGGACAGAAATTAAATGTACATCAACTGTGCGCTTCTATTCAACCCAAATGGTCAGATTGATTGATTGATTGATTGATTGATTGATTGATTGATTTAGATTTATATGCCGCCCTTCTCCGGAGACTCAGGGCGGCTTACAATGCGTTAAGCAATAGCCTTCATCCTTTTGTATATTTTTACAAAGTCAGCTTATTGCCCCCACAAACCGGGTCCTCATTTTACCTACCTTAGAAAGGATGGAAGGCTGAGTCAACCTTGAGCCTTGGCGAGAATTGAACTCGCAGTAATTGCAGGCAGCTGGAAGCTAAATACTACCTTTTAACAGTAGCATTAGTCTGCTGTGCCACTCAGGCTCTAAGTTTTTAGAGATCTTATCAGATTGAAGCTACAGGAATGGCCAAAATTGTGGAAGCCTTTTGGGAAAAGTGTCTTTTCTAAAACTAGCTAATAACACCACTTTTTTTTTTGGAGTAGTACCATAAAATTATATATCAATGGAAAGATAATTTATTCAAGAATGTAATGCAATTTTATGAAGTATTTGCTATTAGAACAGCAGTATTTGCTATTAGAGCAACAGAAGAAAAGTGAAACACATAGAAAAAAGGAGATAGACAAAAATGATCACCTTAATCCTTAGCTGGGTAACCTTTAGCATGAATTACGGCCTTACAACATCTTCCCATGGAGTGAACCAAGTCTTTTAGTTCTGCAACTGTTATAATGTGAAACCAAGATGGAATGATGGCTTTTATTAACTGGGTTTTATTGCTGGGTCGCTTCTGACGAACAAGTTTCTTTAGTCGGCTCCATAGATATTCAATTGGCTTAAGGCAGGGGTGAAATCCAGCAGGTTCTGACAGGTTATGGAGAACTGATAGCGGAAATTTTGAGCAGTTCGGAGAACCGGTAGTGGAAATTTTGAGTAGTTTGGAGAACCGGCAAATACCACCTCTGGCTGGCCCCAAAGTGGGGTGGGAATGGAGATTTTGCAGTATCCTTCCCCTGCCACGCCTACCAAGCCATGCCCATAGAACCGGTAGTAAAAAAAATTGGATTTCACCATTGGGTTAAGGTCTGGGCTATTCCCAGGCCATTCCAGCAATGGAATACGATTATCTTGAAACTCCCCCCAAAAGTGGTGTTATTAGCCATCAATCCTCAAAAATATATTTTTCCCAAAAGGTTTCCACCGTTTTGGCCACTACTGTATGTCCTTTTGGCTTGATTCTTCAACCCAAAAATCTTCTCCTTTATTGAGAAGACCAATTCTTGATGAACATTTAAACCCATTTTTTCTATCATTCAGATAGAACCCATCTTGGCTGGGTCAGAAGAGGAGATATTATGTTCGGAATTGAATTCAAGAAAAAGGCTACAAAGCTCCATTCAGAAGACCTGAGCTTCCCCGATTGTCCACTTACCAGTTTCTTCGTCGCAGAGATGCTCGCACGCGTCCGTCGTTCTCTGCCCACAAAGATCACGGATCCATGGCGAGGTGGCATTGATTTGATAATACAGGGAGAGCTTTGCAGGATTCAGCCAGTCCGAGATGTCCAAGTAGCTGCCCTCACTCACAACAAAACTGCTTCCTGCAAGACAAAAAGAAAGAAGGTGAGGCAGAAAAAGATGGATCTTGAACACTGGGCCCTGTCTAACAAAATGAAATTCAACATAGAGAAAAGTAAAGTCTTACACTTAGGCAAGAAAAACCAAAAGTACACATATAATCACCAAGATGTTGGTGAGTTCTAGTCCGGCCTTAGCCATGAAATCCGGCTGGGTGAATTTGGGCCAATCACTGTTGTGATTTAGGCTTACTGAGTCATTACAAGGCACAATTAGTCCCAAATAAACCTATTTTATTGTAACAGCTGAGAATTGCATTCATTCCCAGCTGAGTCCCAATTAGTTGCAAAACAAGTCCTTTGGAAGTAGTCCTTTGGGATAATCACCAACCTTTATCTTCTTTGACACCCTGCCAGAGGTCTTACTTGGCAAAGCCCCATGAAGTTCAGAAACAAACAAGAGATGCCGACTGGAAACAGAGTTAGCAACATTGCTTTCCTGCAAAAAGGCCCAAGTGCCTTTGTTTCTTTTTTAAGCCTTATGGGAAGGGCCAATCATCTCCTGGCCTTACTCCTGAGTCGTCCCTTTTGCTTTAGCTGCTCTTGCCTTCTGGCATCTCTGCGCATGCGTGCCCTAGGAACAGGCTTCTCCTGTTCCTCTGCCTCTCTGCTGTCTGACTCTGAGGGCTCTGGAGTCTGCACATTGCACCCGGATGGCCCTGACCCCATCTCTGCCTCCGACGCAGAGTCCTCGTCCAGGCCTTCCCCAGACTCCAGGACTGGCCCATGTTCCTCCCCAGCCTCCTCATTGTCCGACTCTGCTGCCAGCTCCGCAGAGGTGGCGGATGACAACAATCACCAGGACACTGTGAGTTCTAGTCCTGTTCACAAGGTTTGTTGAGGAGAAAATAGGAGAAGGAAGGTGTGTTGGAAATATTCACCACCAGGAGTTATTTGTAAAAAAAACAATAAAGTTAGTGTCAGGTTTCGAGATCGTCTCAAATAAATTGCATTTCAAACAAAGTCTTTGACAAACTCCAATTTATTAAGCATGACATTCTAACTCCGACTTCATCGCAGCCAACACTGACTTCCAGACCCAAAACCCTCCCATTCCGTACCCTACTCCTCTGCATTCATTGGCCATCTTCCAGGTCACTCTACCCCTAATCTACTGCTCCAGCTCAAAGGAATTTCCCCCCTCCCATCCCATCTCCTAGGGGATATTATCTCCAGGGAAAATAAGTAGGTGAAAAGTCAAACGTCCCTTTCCAGACACCTCCACTTCTCCTTCTTATGTCAGCACTAGAGTAAATGCATCTTGAAGTGCTGACAGTTAGGATACAACCGAACAAACTTCACGGTTTTAAAAAAACCTTCTTTTATCTTCATCTCCCCCAGAACACAAACACAACTGTGCAATCTGCACAACAACAAAGATACAATAGTGCAGGAATAGCAAAGCAACTGGAAGGTTGCGAGTTTGAAGGAATCACCAATTAGCAAATGTTTATATGTATGCTAGTCACAAGACTGGTGACCAATCTCAGCATGATGAATATTTAATTAACACAATGCCTTAAAAGTAGAGTGGGTTTTTTTTTTAATGCGGAGTTGACCACAATGTTGAAAAAAATTAATGATTGCTGGGTATATGTCTTCGTGTGTGTTCTCACATACACACAGACATTGTACATTCATACTGAAAGGGCAAAAAAATGTTTTCTCCCATCGCTTGGCAAATATACATCTTCTAATTAGGCAAATGTATTTTCAGTTTTCCTTATCTAATATCAGACAGCCAGTCTAATAAGGGCGGGGGAGGCGGGATTTTTACAAATGTTTGCATCCTCATTAACCCTGATCTTCAATTACACTGATTATGAGGCTGTTTTCAAATGCTGTGACAGAGATCAGAGCTGAAGTGCAGAGAGGAGGAGAGGAAGGAAGGAAGGAAGGAAGGAAGGAAGGAAGGAAGGAAGGAAGGAAGGAAGGAAGGAAGGTGGGAAGGAAGGTGGGAAGGAAAAGAGGAGGAGGAAGAGAGAAGGAAGGAGATGGAGAAAGTAGGAAGGTGGGAGGGAGGGAGGGAAGGAGGAAGAAAAGAGGAAAGAAGGAAGGAAGGAAAGTGGGAAGGAAAAGAGGAGGAGGAAGAGGGAAGGAAGGAGATGGAGAAGGTAGGAAGGTAGGAAGGTGGGAGGGAGGGAGGAAGAAAAGAGGAAAGAAGGAAGGAAGGAAAGTGGGAAGGAAAAGAGGAGGAGGAAGAGGGAAGGAAGGAGAGGGAGAAGGTAGGAAGGTGGGAGGGAGGGAGGAAGGGAGGAAGGAAGAAAAGAGGAAGGAAGGAAAGTGGAAAGGAAAAGAGGAGGAGGAAGAATAGAATAGAATAGAGTAGAGTAGAATAGAATAGAATAGAATAGAATAGAATAGAATAGAATAGAATAGAATAGAATAGAATAGAATAATGGAAGGGAATGGAATAGAATAATGGAAGGGAAGGGAATGGAAGGGAATGGAATGGAATGGAATAGAATAGAATAGAATAGAATAGAATAGAATAGAATAGAATAGAATAGAATAGAATAGAATAGAATAGAATAGAATAATAGTTGGAAGGGACCTTGGAGGTCTTCTAGTCCAACCCCCTGCCCAGGCAGGAAACCCTACACCACTTCAGACAAATGGTTATCCAACCTCTTCTTAAAAACTTCCAGTGTTGGAGCATTCACAAATTCACAATTGAGTACATTGTTTTCTTTATGTATATAAATCAACATTAGAATCATATGTATGAACAGTAAATTGACATAAGGGAGAAAAACGGATATGTAAAAAATGTTTACTGATGTGAAAATGTTGAAAAGAAGAAAATTGTAAAAAATTATTTTTAAAAAAAAAAAACCTGTTTAATAAAAATTATTTTTTTTTAAAAAAAAAGAAGACGACCAGCGATGGTTGAATTAATTATAAGGAGCTATTTTTTTAAAACTGTTTAATATTTTTTTTTAATTTTTTTAATTAGGGATCTTACCAGAAACATATAACAGAGAATTGAGTTACCTGATTGTGAATGTATTGACAGCGGCTAGAATTGTGTTTGCTAAAAATTGGAAAAATGAGGAAATGCTCAAACAAGATGAAGTTATTAGGAAAATTATAGAATGTGCTGAAATGAGCAAATTGACATTTGAAATTAGAGAACAGGAAGATAAACAATACTATAAGATATGGGATTTATTTTATCAATGGCTAGATAATAAAACATGGAAATGAAATATGAAACGGATGTTATCATACAATTTATGGAAATGATTTTAATGGGATGAAAATGCCATTGTAAAATGAATGACCAATGAGAATAATGATATAAAGATATATGTTAGATTGATCATACGAGAAATTAGAGAATTTGTAATGATGAATATGAGATGAAGCACAAAAGATTTGGAACCGACCGACACACTATTTGTAATTGGAATGGATGTGGATGTTTTTATGTTTTGTTTAAAAATAAAAAAATAAAAATTCGAAATATAGATAGATTAGATAGATAGATAGATAGATAGATAGATAGATAGATAGATAGATAGATATACCAAATATATTTTACTGATAAAGAAATAAAGGGAGACTGGTATAGATCTATTTCAAGCTTCTTAGCTCTCATCAGCCAGCCTTACCCTGTATCTATCTATCTATCTATCTATCTATCTATCTATCTATCTATCTATCTATCTATCTATATCTATATCTATATCTATATCTATATCTATATCTATATATCTATATCCTATCTATCTATCTATCTATCTATCTATCTATCTACTATCTATCTATCTATAAAAGAAGATGATCAGTGAGAGCTGAATTAATTCTAAGGAGCTATTTTTTAATTTAATTTTATTTTTTTTGAATGCACAGGAGAACTCATAGCCTCCAGCGCAACTGATTCTCCATTGTTCAGAAGTCCATGGGGATATCCTGATATAGTTTGTTTTGTTATATGATTTCCCCCTTCCCCTTAGGTCCCCCCCCCCGTCTCTCTCCAACTCAAATTTATATCAAAGCAAAGTTGGCTGCAACAGCTTCAGAAGTTCAAACACCTGAGCCACAGGTTTCCATCACAGTTCAGGCACTTCGTTTTGAAGCTTCTACAAAGAGAGGTTTGAAGTTCTTGACATTTGAGAAAAACGTGTATTTTAGAGAACAAAAAAAAGAAGAAGAGATAAAACACGGCAAGACTTTGTTCCTTTCCCTTGTTAAATATTGTTAAGAGGCAAAAAAAAGAAAGACACAGCCAAAAATACCCACCGTCTCTCTTTCCATTTTTTCTTTTCTCCCCACCTCTTATGCACATACACATTCGGTTTTACTCTAGCTTTCCATGGGATTATGTTTTCCTCTCCTTCTTTAATGGGTTAAAAAAAAAAAGCCTTACGATTTAAATAAATTCATTTCTAAGTGGATGTTCCAGCAATACACACATTAAAAATTGTGACCAGCCTAAAATGTAAAGAAATAAAACCATGTGGACCGAACGAAAGCGGTACGCGAAAGATTTATTGTTCGTAACATGTTCTGTTCAATAGCATGGGACTCAATATCTCAAAGGACTCAAGAGTTGTGGGGGCAAAGTGGTTAGATTGCAACATTGCAGGCTGACTCTGCCCACTGCCAGTAGTTTGATCCTGACCAGCTCAAGGTAGACTTCCTTCCCTTCTTTCCCTTCCTTCCTTCCTTCCTTCCTTCCTTCCTTCCTTCCTTCCTTCCTTCCTCTGGTGGCACAGTGATTAGAATGCAGTATTGCAAGCTAATTCTGCCCATTGCCAGCAGTTTGATCCTGACCAGCTCAAGGTAGACTCAGCCTTTCATCCTTCCGAGTTCAATAAAATGAGGACCCAGATTGTTGGGTTCTGTAAACTGCTTAGAGAGGGCTGTAAAGCACTGTGAAGCAGTATATAAGTCTAAGTGCTACTGTTGTTGTCCTTCCTTCCTTCCTTCCTTCCTTCCTTCCTTCCTTCCTTCCTTCCTTCCTTCCTTCCTTCCTTCCTTCCTTCCTTCCTGTGCAATCATTAAAATGCAGTATGGCAGGCTAACTCTGCCCACTGCCAGGAGTTTGATCCTGACTGGCTCAAGGTTGACTAAAGCCTAATGACAGAGATAGAGGCAGATTGAATAAATCTCTCTCTCTCTCTCTCTCTCTCTTTCTCTCTCTCTCCCTCTTTCTCTCACACACTCTCTCGTTTTCTTTCTCTCTCTCTCTCTCTCTCTCTCTCTCTTTCTCTCTTTCTCTCTCTCTCTCCCTCTTTCTCTCTGGTTCTCTTTCACTCTCTTTCTCTCATTCTCTTTCTCTCTCTCTTTCTCTCTCTCTCTCTCTCTTTCTCTCACTCTCTCTCTCTCGTTTTCTTTCTCTCACACTCTCTTTCTCTCTCTCTCTCCCTCTTTCTCTCACTCTCTCTCTCTCTTGTTTTCTTTCTCTCACACTCTCTTTCTCTCTCTCTCCCTCTTTCTCTCTGGCTCTCTTTCACTCTCTTTCTCTCATTCTCTTTCTCTCACACACTCTCTCTTTTTCTCTCTCTCTCTCCCTCTTTCGCTCTCTTTCTCTCACTCTCTTTCCCTCT